>WTSP01027812.1:0-38839 GCA_025331215.1 Actenoides lindsayi | reverse complement strand
TAATATACAGACATGTAGGTAACATATGCAGTATAGATATACCTATATATTACACATAGATTATAAAAGCATATAATACCTATATACACTTCAACATGTACGTAACATTTTCTTTTTGTCCATAAAAACACATACTTGTATTTTTTTCTAGTTATGATACCTCTTTTTTTAAATGAATTTGACTTCTAGTTATTAACAGGTTTGCTTATTTCTTAGCTTGTTACTTGGTAAGCTGCTCAAAAATAATAGCAGATGCGAGGGGGGGGATTGTGCTTTTTTTTTTTCCTAGATGGGAAGGACAGATGGCAAATAAAAATCATCAGTTTTAAGGATTGCAGTAGACAATTCAGCTATAGAGAATATATATTTTTTTATTGTTTACCTTTTATAAAAAATTGTATCTATGGAAAGTATTTATCTGACTCCAGTTGAAGAAGATACAAGATGGATAACAAAACTTTGCAGAAGATCTAATTCAGTAAAGATGACAAATAATCTAGAAATTGGAATATCTAGCATAATGCTATTTTCCTCTTTATTAATTCCTTCCAATAGTTTAAGACACGGAGGAAGAGGTGGGGATGGTGGGATGGCTTCTCTAATAGACTGGTTGGTTTGATGGTAGGTTTTTGTTCTGGTGTTTGGTTTTTTAGATGAGTTTTGATACCAACTACTGTACAGATACAGCTTTGTGTGTGATACAGCAGGGCAGATTCAAGATACCTTTTATTAGGAAAACTCACAAGATATACTCTGTGTATACTGATAGGTTTCAGTAACAGGCTACGTTTCTCAGTAAGTTGTACAGTATTTTCCATGTGTAAATACATAGTTTTTCTATTATATTCTGTTGAAGTGTTGTTCTAGATGAAAAGGCTGCTTAAGAACTCATTTTGTGGAAAAAAAAATGTTTTTCCCCTAATGGTAGAATATGAAAGTTGCTCACAAATGCTCTACAGTACAAATGGGAACTGCAGAATACACTTTTTAGAGATACTACCATATGTTTGTGTGTTTGGGGTTTTCAGATAGCTATAGCTAATTTCAGAGCAGAGTGTAGATATATCTGGCCTAGATGTTGTGTCTCAGATGAGAGAATTAATTAGATAAGCATTTCCAGGGCTGGATTATGTGAACAAGAAGTGAATCAGCTTCTCTTCAGTTGATGTGTTAAGTTCTTTTTAAAGCTAAGTATATTTTTTTTTCCTGTTGAACAGGTGTAGAAACTGATACAGAGAAGTGAAGTGACTGACATGAGTTTGTAGGAGTGTTTTGAAACCTGTATGGACCCATGTAAACTAGAAGGCTGAGTACCAACCCTACTAATGTAACTGCAGTGTGGGTGTCTGTGGGGCTGGAGTTCCACTTCAGGGTTTCCTTGTGTCTTCAGGCAAACAGCTTCAGCCAGGTCACCTGTGGACCAGTATCTGGTACACTTAAAATACAGCTGCTATTTGAGCAGCGTGTGTTCCAGTGTGTAAATTCAGGACCCACTTTACAGTGTTTAGATTGGCTTTGTTAAATTCCCGAGATTTCTTTCCCCCCCTTTCCACTTGAAAGTTTTGACTTTGCCTGCAGTAGCTGGAAACATTGAGAGAAGGGAGGAGGGAGAGATCTGAGGCAAGTGATGCTTCCTTCCCTACTGAAATGCAAGCTGACTCTTAATACGTCAGGATGTACAAGTAGGAGAAAAAGAACAGAGGGGTGTGAGCAGGGGTGGAGTACTGTCACTGCCCTCCACTACTAAATAGGCAGAGCAGTCTGATATCATTGTGACCACAGGAACAAAACCACCCCACAGAGATGCTAGGCACCGTTACGTCAGTTCATAAAATTGGCTTTGCTTTCCTCTTTGCACTACCAGCTTTGATGCAAAAGCTGATGTAAACGCAAGCACCCTTAGTAAAAGTGCCAAACAACCATATTGTATTATTTTAGCTCCGCAGAGGATTCTTAGGGAAGACAAAGGTGATTTTACAGCTTATTTCAGTAAGTACCTTTAATAACAGTTGCCTAGATGACATTCCTCTGGACTGGCAGAGACACATTTCCATCTTTTCATGTTTCTGGTCCAACCCATAGCTGAAATGGAAAATTTTACTACTTCATTCTCTTCTATATATACATAGGAACCTGAATGGAAAAGAATGGAAGACCTGCATTATTGCAACGCCTCGAAATGCACAGATGTATTTCCTTTGCTGTTGTTGTTGCACTTCCTGCTTGTTCTGCCAGTGTATATGAGGATTTGAATGGGCCCCCGCTAAGGATGCTCGTTGAAGCAGGATTCCCAGATTGCTTCAGTGAGGGGCTTTGCCTCTGTTAGGACACCTAGCCTGGCCAATACTCAAACATCTGCTATTTTTCTTCTGCAGCTTGTTTCAGGAACATGGGTAAAAAAAAAAAAGTACATTCTTGCAGATCTCTTTGAGAGCTTGAATATTTTTGTTGTAGGTTAATGATTCATGAATATATATATATATATTACAATTAAGTTACCTCGGGGTTTACTAAACATTTGTTTGTGTTGCAGAATTTTTAGGCTGTCTCTTTTAAACGGTAGCTATCAACGTAAGGCTGGTTATTCTGTACATTAAATCTGAATTTCAGACTTCACCATCATAGTTTGGGAACCGTTTAGGATGTGGTTTTGGCAATTACCAAGAAAGCGTATCCCGAGTAACGCTTGTAATAAAAGTGAACCAGTAAGGATGTTGTGAAGACAATACACTCTTAGACATGAGAAATGGCAGCACCTAGTCTCCGTTCTTCTGAGCTACTTGTTCAGTATGATGACAACTGTGGAGGAAGAGGGACAGTCTTGGAGGGGAACTTAGCGTTGTGAAGAAGTGAGTGCACACCAAAACGCCGTGAGCACGTGAGTGTAAATCATCAGTTTGTCACACCTCTGGCATTTCTGGAAAACTCTGCCTTGCATGCTTTTGAAAAAAGTACAGTTAGGTAGCTTAAAATTTTATTTCTTACGCTATAAGAACAATTAAGAACCTTCTTTTAACATCGTACTAAAATCAGCGGAGTTCTGTCATTTACAACAGGAAATATTTTTGTGACGTAGTTTGCTCTCAAATAGAAATTTATCTTTTCCCAAACTATATAGTAAAGTTATATTTTAGGGGGGGGGAAAACCAACCAAAAAAAAAAAACCAAAACAACCCAAAACAGAAAAAAAAAAAGAAGAAAGGGGGAGGGAGAAGAAGCAAGCATTGAAATTTCCGTGGAAGCTGTGTGTTTATGTCAAGTACAGCAGCTGCACTGCAAACTCCCCTCTCTGCATGACCTCAGTTCTGAACGAGACGGACTGTTCTGGGTGCAGGTGGGATCACTGAATTATTTGTTCTGTTTTAGTGTCGGTTACAGTGAGGTCTTCTGGGTAAAATTTGTATTCAGGGACTGAAGTGAATTGGTATATTTGGTATTCCACAGTTCACTGTGTGCCTTCCTGCTATTGCAGAAATAGTTGGGGTTTTTTTTTTTTATTCTGTTGAATTACATTAGCTAAATAGGACGGACAGGAGGAAGTGACTCCAGCAACAACCTCTGAATACTTCAAGCAGGCAGACAGAAAGGCAGGACTGGAGATGGTGCGGGACATAAAATGCCCAATTCAAGCAGCATGTACAAACCTTTTCAAAAAGTCAGCTGTCGAAACTGTCTTTTAAGTTTCTCCACGAGAAATAGAGCTATGAGAAATGTTCAGTTCTAATGCATTCCATATCCCGTCAGCCTTGGTCCAAATGTAACTACTCCCGTGAACCTGTCAGTGGTTAGCTAAGCTACCTTGGACCACATGGGTCCTTGCCAAGTGTCAGTACCTTGTAAGGATCTGCGTGCGTTTTACCTCTTCGCTGTGTACGAAGTCTTATAGAAAGCCCCTGTTCCTTCATTTGTGTTTGATGTAGATTGCCAGAGAGTCAGCCTACGCCTACTGCAACACGGCTGCTTTTCTCGTGCTTGTTTCCAGCCTGTCCTGGGGTTGGTTTGGGTTCACTATCACCAGCAGCTGCTGGCCCAAGCAGCTCGGATGGACAATTGAACCAGCCAGTGGAATATTCAATGCTATATTGAGTCATGCCCCTCTATAAGGGGAGTGCTGGCCTGGGGCAGGGGCACCTGTTTTCAACTTGAAATGTGTACTTTCAGTGTGGTCAGAGCAAGGAAAGTTGGCATCACAAGCACAGCTAGAGCCTTCCTGGCTTCTGTTGTTTGCTTTGTACATGAGTTCATTAGTACTAGCATTATTACTGTTGTTTTCTTCTCTCTTTGTCTTGTTTAACTAAACTGTACATATCTCAATCCCTGAGGTCTCACCTTGTTTTCTTTTTTTTCTTTTCCTCTTTTCTTTCTCCCAATTCTTCTTCCTATCCCCCAGGAGGGGGGGTGTGGAGGGGGGAGCTGTGGAAGCGGTGGGTTGCGTGGTTTTGCTGCCAGCAGAGGTTAAACCATGACACAACCAAACAAGTCCAGTCAGATTATGAGGAAGCCAGGTTCTTGAAAACCTGATTATTTTTTTTTTATTATTTTTGTTTGTTTGTTTTGGGGTTTTTTGTTTATTATTTTTCCCATGTGTGTAGGCTGTAGGCTTTTCAGTGTCTTGGAAAAATAAGTACAGATCTGGAAACCAAAAAACCCAAGTCTTTCTTGAAAGATGGGTGTAGTTTTCTCCAAATAATCAACAAGAAATTCAATGTCTGCTTTGGCAACCATTAGAGAACTATTTATTCACTGTAAGATGCATGCCTTCAGCAAATAAATCCACCTAACACTTTTAGGAGGTTCTCCCTTTTATCACCTGAAATTCAATAAAGGGATATATAGTTCCAGATGAATTGTAATCCTATGAGGGTTACAGAGAATGGTGACAATAGCATTACTTGCATTTGATATCTCAGTCTTCTATGGATCCACTATCCTGTTACTTCTCCGTAAACGGCTTCATGTGAGGACAGAGCATTATTGCAGACTTGCATTTGAGACTTTGGTATTTTAAAATGGATCGACATTAAGATTCTTATGCAAATAACAACGTACTCATAAACACTTTTTTTCTTATATTGAGCATACCACTGCCCTGTTTGCCTTCTTGAGTAAGAAATAGATGGAAGAATGGAAGGAAGCTTGCTGAGAACGATTTAAATACTGGTTCTTGTTTCTGATCCAGTGAAGTTCCTTTAAATGATCTGACTAACTGAAGACATGCAGGGAAACAGAGCAGAGCATTTAAGAAGGGTTTTAAGTGACTCATGAATGATAAACGAGCTTGATTGGCTGATAGAAACCACATGAATGTGTAATCCAGTGTATTTATAGTACAGCATGGTTTTCCTGAGCATAAGAATTGTCGGTTAGCTATTTTTCTTTTAAACCATCTGAAGTAGACAGATCTTCCTCGTGAAGCTGGTAAGGCGTTCATGGTAGGACTTGGAAACACAGCAACATTTCTAATGGTGCGAAGTAGTTGAAGAGGGATTTGGCAGGGTCAAGGGCAACTCAAACACCACCCACTGCTGTTGGTATTGTGAGCAGTGAGACACTGCAGTCAACAGCTGGTATTTCTCTGAGTCATTCATTCCGCTGCTCCCACCGAATTACTCTGTCTAGGATATGTGGGTGGCCAGGTACACTTCTAGGCAAGGAAGTAATTAGAATTCATGTCACAAATCACAGTCATGTTCTGGGGGGGAGGGGACGTGGTTGCAGCCCTGTCTTACCCCTTTGAAAGCCTTTCTGTGCTCATCTACCTGAGGTATGTCATCACCAGTAAAAAAGGTAGGGAGCACCATAGGCACAGCCAGGTACTGTGCCTCACAAGGGTATGATAGCTTATATCCTCAGCCTCACCTCTCTGTTAGCATGCCAAGCACTAGGCTACAGACCCATATTAAGTGTCCTTCCCAGAAACAAAACTATGAGTGCCTTTGTAGCTATGTATTTATTTGCTTGTCCGTTTTCTGGAGGGTAGATGCTGGTTTTAGATTAGCGGAGGTTGATCTGGTTCATTGAGGGCATAAAAGTTAAGTGTGATATGGTTAGGGGCATGTTGAGCTTTAGCTTGTGCTTGAATCACTTCTGCCTCCTGTTGAGAAAAACGGGGTGCAGTATTATAGTATCTAGGCTGTGTTTCTTGGAGCTTGGTGAAGGTCACAGGTTAGCTTAGAGTTCATGGTGTGCTAGCTTATTCTGCACTAATAGCTTGTGTGTATGTTCTTAATGCCAGTGCTGGGCATTTTGCTTCAGAAAAGGCATCTTCGTGTAGAAACTTAGGGCAAGGTTGCTACCTTAGCATGAAGTTACAGTTCCCTTGGAATGGTGTTCTGTTTGTATGTTCTTTCATTAAATGGTGTAAGGTAAAGCCAGAGAGTCATCCTGCTGCTTTTACTATCAAAACCTGACACATCTGAGGCCATAGTAGCCAGCTGAAAAAACACACTGAAATACCCTGGTAAGTGTGACAGTGCCATTCAAATTGTATATAACTTAGGATAAATAAGAGTTGTTTCTTTATGAACTTGGAACTTGTTCAAATGTTTTTCTTAATCAGGTAAGACAGTGAAGTCTCTAACTGCTTCAGAAGGGGAGGGTCTGGAAAGATAATGAAGCCTGTCTTTGGCAAATAAGTATCAGCTAACCATAGCAGTGGGGGAGCTTCTTAGTTTTTAATATTTTTATCTAAAGCAGTCTTGATGAACTGAGTTATGCCTGAATTTGGAGCTACAGTTTCAGAGGAAGGAAATTCTTTTCGGGTCTTAAGCTTTTAGTTATTGAAACCAGAAAAGTGGCTGCTTTTCATTTTTTTTTTTTTTTTTGGTGTAAAGTGCTGTTGCTTTTGGTATGCAAATGGTGCACTGTACTGTATAACCTCAGTCTTCTAGAGAGCAAACGGAAGGGCAGAAAAAAACGTGTGGTGCAAGAATTCAAATTATAGGGAAACAGGGTTTCTGTTCTTTCACAATTCACTCCTAAATTCCAATAAAGCAAAAAGATTAAATCAGTTTGGACTCCAAAGGCAAGGATTGCCCTGTGTGATAAGGGATGCTTGAGAATTTCTGCATGTAATGAATATAAAAGGTAAGTGAGCTGACTGAATGTTAAAGCAGCTGTAGTGAGCAGTAATAGAACTGAGTGGGTTGTAGCTGAGCGACAGCTCATCATATAATCATCGTGTTTTCCACTTAGAGCATCTCTGAAAAACAAGAAAGACGGTTTAATTCTTTTTTGTCTTCCTCTAATGAGAAATCTTGAGTAATTATTTTATGGGAAAACTTCGCTGACATCTGGGCTATAGATAAATATTTTGAGTAACAGAAGAGCTATTGTCCATGGTTCAAAATATATTCTCCCTCACCCACCTCATTAAATCGTACAGAGAATTTCCCCTAGTAATTTTTCTTTTTCCCCGAATTGTCTTCTCTTGTATAGAAGTCAGAGTTGCTCTGCTGGCATTTCACGACGCAGAAGCAGTCACTTAGCAAAGCAGAGTCTTCTGCGTGTTGCAGTGTCTTGGACTCTCTCGATTCTTCTTCCCACCCACCCCCCCCCACCCTTGAGAAGCTGCTGCTAAGAAGCCCGGACTAAAACCAAGTAGCTTTCTGAATGCAGCCTGTTAAAATTACCATGGCTCAGCCCTACAATGTTGATGAGGCAGGCCATAGTGCTCCTTTCTCAATCCTCTGTTCTGAGAAGCTGACTGAGAAGAAACAATGCTTCTGTGATGATATCAAGCAGTAACAGGTTCCCAGTTTTTTAAAGGAAGCTCTCACTAATGTCCAAGTCAATCTGTTTGTTTATTTGATTCATTACTGGGAGAGTGGCAACTTGAAAATGGCTTTATTCGGTGAAGTGGGATTGAAAGGAAAAGAGATCTCGTAAGATGAAGCTAAAATCACTAGGAGACTGTGCTGTGAGTCTTTAGGCATCAGCACATACTACGTGCTCTAGTTTTGTGTTACATTTTCTCCCCTGGTAGTGAGCAGAAAGGTCCTGTCATGCCTGATCAGATACTTTGAAATATGGTATAGTTCTACTCTTCATTAGTGGGCTTTGGAGCCTGTCAGGTTTTGTATCTAGAGGTGTGGTTTATAGTTAATAAAGCATGATTCTGTTAAAAGTGAAATTGCATTTGTTATTTGTAAAGGTGAAGCTGTCCCTATGAAGCTGGTGAAGTGCTGTAAAGAAGTCTTGAAGAGTAAAACTATGGCTGTGGTCTTCTTCTGAAGCCAGCACACTGGGTGGTTGGTGTAAAGTGCAAAGGAGTAACGTGAATTGCTTGCACTTTGTATTCCTCTAGAAGAGGGTAGCTCAGTTTGCAATTACAATGCACTACCTTCATTTGCTGAAGTTTGTACAGCTCTCTAACAACAGGTTTTCCTAATGGAGTCCACCGAAGTGTCCCTGTGCTTGTAAACTGCTTCTCTGATAGCTTTCAGAGAAACTTCATGCTGTAGCTTTGTTCAGGTACTGTTGTGGCCATGGGTACTAAATTTAGAACTATTTGCAATAGAATTCTGAGAAAAAGCTAAGTTAATTAGAAATAATCAGAAATTAAGATACATTTAAAATAAGTCATTCATCTTCCATCACCTAGGAATGAATGAAGTACCTGTTTTTAGATTAAAAGTATCACTTTGTATGCCTGTAATGGCAGATAGAACACAGTTGTGATTAGAAACTTCCATTAGGGACTTTGAAAATAACTAGTGATTAGGCACTAGGTCAAGATCTTTTTTTCTTGTACCAAAGTCTGAGAGGCTCATTGGAAATGAAAAGGAACAAGCAAGGTGGGTTTTTATATATATATATATGTGTGTGTGTGTATATGTGCATACACACACAGAGAAAGATATTTTTATATGTATTTTAAACTGAAACACATTCTTATATAAAAGTGTCCAAACCACAAAAACATGAGAATCCAAAGGTAAAAGTCAGTTTCTGTTAGCATTGCTTAAAGATGAGATGTATTGATTGATCTTCCCTTGAGACTTTTGTTTGCTTGCTTAGTAACAAGAGTTCATGGTATTTAAAGGGTATTTATAGGTGAAGTACATGGGAAAACTCTCTCTTACCTCACAGAAGTTTAGGATTTCTTCCTGTGTGTTTCAGAATACCTCAGAAACACATTGTCATGTTGGTGAATAGGTGTGTACTTTCATGTGAACAGTCTAAGGGTATCAGTAAAAACTAATCATGCAAGTAGACTTGCTGGGTTTAAACTTGGCTAAATTGGGGACAAAATAATGAAAAGGTGATTTAAAAAGTAACCTTTTTGCATGTTAAGCCAAGTGATAATTATTTTGAAACCTACATCAATGCACTTGCTGACTTTGTATTATTCATGAAGAAAATTGTATTTTAATATTTTATGTTAGTAGTGATGGTGATACGAGAGACAAAAAGCTTAGAATTGGAATTTAATGTTTGTCATTTAGGGTAAAGTATAGTTCTTGAGAGTTTGGGAGAAAAAAGTGAATTCACATGCTGACAAAAAGCCAGGATACACCATACTAAATATTTTTTACAAGATTTGAATTTTAGTTTACAGATGATCACATAAAGATTATTTTATGTGTGTTTTGTTTCAATTTTCTGACTAAATGAGGAAAAAAGAAAACATTCTTCAGAATGTGGTTTGGAAGTCCTATAACTGGTTTACATAAGGAAAAATAATTAATAATTGGAATACATGTCTCAGGTTTTATATGTGTGGAAATGTCACATCATTTTTATTTCATGAAACTTATTCCTTTAGTGAAAGGAAGGCTACAGAATGAGCTTTCATTGAGCTAGTAGGTGAAATCAGACAGTCAAAACCATTTTCTTCATAAGGTTAAACAGAAGTGGTTTGAATTTCTCAGGCTAGGCACTTCAAGTATAAAATCCTTTTCACCAAGGTATTTTCCAAGTATTGGAGTCCCTCTGGTTCCTATTTCTTTAGTTGTTTTAAGGTAAGTGTATAGATAGTTACGTAGTCAAGATCTCCTTCTGGAGTTCAGTTTTAGATCTACACCATTGTTAACTTGCAAAAAAACTCCTTAGAACTCATCTAATTGAAAACCTTGAGCTCTCGGTGCCTAGGAAAATAGACCCACTTATTTGATGGCTTTTGAAAAAAATGAATATGTACAATAAAGTGCAGGTGTTCACAGTATTGGGGAGATAAAAACAAGTTTTGTGATCTTTTATTTCTCAGTCCTGTTTAAAGAGACCTGATGAGAGTAACTGGCTGCATTTCTGACAGCACCAAAGAGGCAGATTAATTTCATGATGCATATCTAAACACTCAAATAATTTAGTCTTTTTTTTTTTTTACTCTTGCTAAAATGTTCCTTGCCTATTGAAGAAAAGGAAGATTTTTTTTTTTTTCCAATCCACTCTGGTTGCTCCAGTCTTCTAGGACAGGTAGGATTGCTGCTACTCGCACAGATTTTTGTTTCTTTAATTCTGCCCTCAGTACCATGGCAGTGGGCTGACCTGGAACCAGCTCGACTGCAGCACACTGAAGCTGTGGATCTATGAAAGTGGGAAGATCACTGGTACTGAAGAAAAGAGGTTATTTACCCCACTTGCTTCACGTTGCCTGCTTTGTGCTGGCCGTGGTATTTTCCCAGACCCTTCCGTGAGCCGATTCTATCTAGCACAGAATTACTCTAGACAAAAAAAACCTCACTGCTTGTTGTGGTTGGAGGCTGAGTGAGTTTAAGTGGCCCGCAGACCGCTTAGGCGAGCACCGGAGCGAAGGAGAAGCAGCAAATGGCACGCGAGGGTCCAAAGCAGTTTTTAAGCGACTAGGTTTTAGCAGCTTTGAGTCAGTACAGACTAGTTTGGCTGGGAGAATGGTACGAAGCAGATACGTGGAGACTGGGGGGATAGCATCCCCGGTTCGTTTGAAAGCGCGAGTTAAACGTGTTAGTTTTCTAGCACGCGTCTTGGCTTTTTTTTTTCCGTTGTACAAATCGGCTTTTGACCAGCCAATTACTGTGTTTCCCAGGGCTTCGTGCTGGTACTGCAGATACGCAGCAATAAACGTGACCGAGGGGTTTATCAGGTCTTAAACTGGAGCTTTGGAGAAAAAAAAAGACTGCTACCTCAAAGTGACGCGTGCTCCTGAGAGCTGAAGGGAACCTACAGGAAAATTTCCAGGATCTCGGAGATACTGTTTCTGTCAGTGTTCAAATGCAGTAACTATTGATAAACTCCTTTAGTATCTGAGAATGACAGAACCTGAGGTCTGCCATAAACCTCAAATGGGGGAACTTCCATGATACCTCTGCTGTCTCGTTCCAGCCTCTTGTGGTGGAACTGATCAGAAGAAAATCGTTCAGAAAGGTCCTGGTTTGCATTCTGAAGTTGGAAATCTTCAGTATATATGTTTCTTTGGACTAATGAAAAAACACATCTAAGTATCATCTGCATGACTGGAAGTGTCTGTGTTTTATTATCAAGAGATGGAATTATCAATCTGCATTTAAACAGCAACGAAGTCAATATATTGATAAGGTATCACACAATCAAAGGCAAGAACATAGTGTACCTATTGGAGTCTAATCATGTCAAGGTATTACTACAGCAAAACCCTCACGAGTCATTAGTGAGAGATTGTCACATTTTGGTTATGCCATGAAGAAGACAGAGACTGGTTTTTTGAGAGCATTAATTACCTTAATAGGAACTTACTGGAAATGCTTGATGCTCTTCCATAAAAACTTTCTCGTGATTGTTTCAGTTTGGATTTAGTATAAGTTGATTTTCTTTAATTATATATGAATAATTTTGACAGACTCATCAAATAACTGAATATAGTATTGAGTACTGAGGCCAAATTATTTGCTTATATTGGCAATATAATAGTACAATTTCATTTAAATCTGTAAGTTTTAAAGGTTTTTCCTAAAGGTTGGGTTTATTTTTTTTTTTTTAGGTTGGACTAGATGATCCTTGAGGTCCCTTCCAACCTGGTATTCTATGATTCTATGGTATTCTATGATTCTGTAGTTCACAGCCATAGGTAACAATGGCTTTTGCTATGGCCTCTGCATTGAAAGAGAAGTTTTGTGTCTCCTTATCTGTTGCTTGTGCTGTTGCATGGGTTTCACCCAATTCAGATGAGACCAGTATACTTCCTCTCAATCTCCTAACCTCTGCTTTATTAACCAATGGATGCATGCTAGTGTCTAGGGATGGTTTTAGCAGGAGGCAAAGTAACCAGGAGAGACTTTGCAGTCTCTTATTTATTCCTCTTTTTTAATTCCCAATTTTGCTGTCTAGGGAGAGCTTTGTTCTGGCTATTTTTTAACTTCTCCAATTCAAACAGCTGGCTTTAACAGCACATCAGAGAAACAGATGTGCACCTTGTTGGACAGTGGTATTTCGAGGAGCTCTTCCATGCCTGCTGTTTCTAGAAGTGTTAATGGAGTTTTGTGAGTGTCGAGTGGTTCAGCAGGATGTGAGGGCATCAGAACAGCACAACAGGCTTGGGTCTCTTTTTTTGTTTCCACCAACAGCATTACTGACGCACCACTTGCTCTCAATGCTTTGGGTGTGTGACTGGGATCTGTGTTGTGAATGGAACGCTGGTGGTGGAAAGGAATCAGATGAGCTCAAAGATCTTGAGCACCATTCTTCAGCTCCAAGAATTTTAGCGTATTTACGTGTATTTGTGCAATCTGCACATAACAATATAAACACTGCAGTGAAGTTGAAGTGGAGTTTGGGTAATGTTTCAATCTAGAAGCCTGAAATAAAGACCCTAGTGAGAGTGGAAAAGGTATCTGGACAGTCTCTTAAAAAAACCTATGTTAATTTGGTGGTTTGGGTTGTTTCTTATAATGCTGGGAATCAAACGTGTGATATCTTTAGTCAAAAATGTGAGTACAGTTTTGCCTATGGACTTCAGGAAACATTTGTTAAAAAAAAAGTTCCTGTAAATTCCCAGCTGCACGGACTGGGTTGTGTGTTCATTTTCCACACCTGAAACATATTATTTTTGTGGCCACTACCACTTCATATACTCTGTGTCTGAATATGGAGGATATTTAGTTCTCTCTGGTCAGGTTACCGTAGCTGTTTTCCCATTTGAGTGGAATTTCCCAGAAGGGTGAACTTGGACAGTGGTCTGGGTGGCTGATGTGAGTTAACTAGGTTAAAATTCAACTGAGCCTGAAAAACATGTAGTGTCTTGTGGCTTCAGAAATGGCAAGTGAAGGTGTGTTGAAATAAATTTGTGACAAAAGGTACTAGGAAAAATTTAGCTGAAGGGAAAAGGAAAACAGAAAAGAGAGTTTGTTAGTCTGTCTTGGTGTAAACCAAATATATTTAACAGATACATGGATTTGATTACATAAATATACCAGTAAATGTAAATATATATATGAATTTGTTAACAAAAAGTAAGCTACATAGAGAGAGGAAAGTGTAATATGTTGTAACTAGGAGGGGAAAAAAAGAATTCATGGAACTGGGAGAAAGCAAATTTTAGAATGATGGCCATAAAAACTTGACAAGCTATAATGTTTTTAAGACCTTGATTAATGCTACTTAGACTAATAGAGGGGCAGACTTTAGTAAGGGTCAGAAAGAACGATACCTGGGCAGAGTAACATATCACTAAGCAATCTCTAAGTCCTCTTTTAAGAGAAGAGGAAATACTAATCATTTTTCCTTCCTTAACAGGTAAACCAAATGAAAAGCTAGATCAAGTACAACGTGCTTGCATAACCAGTCAGAAAGCAAAACATTATCATATAGCTCTTTAAACCACTTGGGTTTATGCTCCATGATTAATTGGAGTACTACTGAAGATTCTTTTAGATCAATCTGCAGTGCTTTATTATCGTTGGGTTTGGTTGTCATTTTTAAATCACAATTTTTTTTGAACAAAATCATTAAATCTTTCTCTGCATGTGGATGTTGTATGAGTAGGAAGGGACTAAATATACTGGATCAGCTGGAATAATTTACTCAGTCTGTCATTGACATGGAATGTACAGTCAAGCTGGTGGAATACCAGCCTTCTAAATTGGATTTTGAAGTATATTGCCTTTGTTCCTCTGAACCAAACAGGAGGAAGAAAGGAAGAAATTCTTTCTCTGTAATAGTGCTGCAGATTAATATTCTAGGGTCAGGGTGTGTAGTGGGAAAGATAAATGGATGCAGAACAGTACTTCATAGTGTTACTCTTTTGGAGTAAAATGTTTTCTGGTCTTCTCTCCATTTTTACAGGCACATATATAGCAGACCTTCAAATTCAGAAGCAAACTCAGCTGGACAGTCGCCTCCTGCTTTCCTAAATAGGTAAACATATTAGAAACAGAAACAGGGGCCTGCCTACCTCATTCCTGTAAGTAGCTATAAACATGCCCTCCACCTCCCAGATTAGCATCTGTCATTTAGTTGGTTTGAAATGCAGAGCATAAGGGCCTTGCAAATAAAACAAGAATTCAATTTGTCTTCTGGTTGACAACAATTTAGTGTAGCCGACCAAAGAAACCAACTATGAGTATTAAGAAGCTAAGAGCATGCCTATTGCCTGTGGCATCAATGGATGATGCAGTGTGACTCATTAAACGAACCTTTGTGCTTCCTGAAGTTTGGATGTTAAGGAAGTTCCTAAAACCAGCCATATCCTTGCCACGTGAAACTGTTGCAACAGTTGCTGTGTCACTGCAGAAGCTCTGTTTTGGGCTTAGTTCTTTGCTTTCCTATTTCTCAGCGGTTCATTCTGTAATAGCACGGCGCAGCCCATTGTGACGCTTCTGTAGAAGATCCCTATAGTAATAACCTTAGTAAGGACAGTGAACTGAATAATACTTCTGCTAAATGGTGGTGTTTAGCTGATTATCAGCTGCTGTAAATTGCCATTTACTTGCTGACTTCTCTGTCTTTTTTCTAGGGAGAAAGTGGGTTTGCTGGTTTGGATGCCTGCCTCATTTGCCTCACCAAAATGAGCTAGGGTGTGCAGGAGAGAAGGGAGATATTTGCAAGTAGACTTTGCCATGGTGAGTTGGATTTAGTCCCTGCCTCTGCTACACAATTTCTCTGTGATATACATTGCTTAAACCAAACTTTTTGCAATGTTTCCTCTTACCTGGAAGTATGTTACACGTAACACTTCCTTGGCAGCAGTGCTGGACTGAGTTGTTCTTCCCTCCTACTTTTTCCACCCCTGCCACATCAGGTCCACAGCAATGCGTGACGCAACCTCCAGTCAATTAAAGCAGCTAACTAAATTACTTTCTACTGTGTACATGAGAAAAGTATGAGAAACTGTGGTCTGTATTCCTGATTTGACACCGCAGGGTCTGTCTTGCACATTATGCTGAAAATTAAGTACATGGGAACTGAATTCTTCATTTCGAGCTGCTAAATGCCCTCAGTTGCAATGAAGTGCAGGGTAGCATGGTAACTGCAAACCTTACAGCCACATTCTTAAGTAAGCTTGGTGAGCTTAACTAAGTTTTGTGAGACATGAATGTTCTGAATAGATGAGCACAGAAGGAAAAAAAACAAACTCCTGAACCTCCCTTCAAGAGGTTCAAAAGGGTACAGGAAGTCATATTCCTGGGACCACACATGCATGAAAAAACTGCTAATTAAATAAGCCCTGTCAATTCTGCAAAAGCTTAGATGTGGGGATCTTGAATGAAAATGTCAGATGGAGGATATAATTAAAAATTGTTTTAGCGTGCTTATGTACAAGAGAACAGAATGAAAATTCTGCATTCTTGCATTAATCAAATTTGCCTTGCAGTGAGTTATGACCAGGATACTCTTCTAGTACCTTTGGATGTGCATACTATTGGGGGTAATCATGGTCTCAAGGCCATGCAGTGTTCAGATTTTAAATCTGTTGACTTTTTTTTTTTTTGCTAGAATTATCTCATATAAATATAGAAGACTTCTGTGCATATTTGTGACTTTGGAAGTTATAGCTGGTTTTTTGTTGTTGTTGTTGTCATCTGTTGTTAATATATTTGACGTGCATGAAGTGCACAAGAACATTTTCATGAAGAGCAGCAGTAATGCTTTTGTGAGATTCCTCTCTCTGCCCCACCCCGTTGTTGGAGGCTGGGTCTTGGTTTTTTCACTGCTGTGAATCCGGATAATTTTTTCATCATAAAATGAAAGTGCAATGCTTAAGGATGTCAGGATGACAAAATACGTATTAGAGATCAATTAAATACATATTAGAGATCAATTTTCCCTTACTGCAAAGGTATGTTTCCTGTCATTGTTCACTGTGATTGCTAGAGAGTCCTAACATAAATTCTAACAGTCCACAGCACTGTGACATGGAAAGCGTATCTGCCTTGGTGTCTTCATTTAATGGATTTAATTGGATTCTAAGTTTGAAGCTTAGCCTTGGGTTTGAAATTCATTGGAAATGGCTTTTTCCACAACAATGTTTTATGCTATAGGTGCATTGCCTTTGTCCCCACTCCTTGTGATGCTAACTGTGTCTCTCAGAATGGCTTCCCTTCTTTGTTGCCCTCAATTCTTCAGGTTTGCCTAGACTCCCACTTCTGTGTTATCCCAGTTCCCACACGTGTCTTCTCAGTGCCTTGTAAGAATGCACCAGATCGAGATTCTGGGCAGAGGCTTCCTCCATACCCCACACAGAGATAGGCCTGAGCACTTGTGCATCTACAAATACGACAGATTTGAGTTAATTCATAATTAATTTAAACAGAAGAAAATACAGTTTCTTTTGTTATTGTTGTAAATTTGAGTAATGATTCCTGGAACAGTAAGGGAAATTCTTCTTAACATCTGTATGTGTGAAATTTGCTAACTTTATTGTGAGCAGCTTCCATGCAAACCATCAGATTTCTCTACAGTAGTCTATAGCACCTTCTAAGATGATTCAGTACTTATGACCTACTAATGGTATTAGATGTATTCCAAAACCCTACCCACCCAGTATTTATGAGTTCTATCAACTTCACAAAAGATGTTCGTATAAATAATGATTTGACTGTATTTTCAACCATATATTCCTTGAGCTGGAGCAATAAGGAAAGCCCTATTTAATATTAAGCAGACTCAAGCATGCTTCCTACTTTAGTAAAAGCCCCTAAATAGATGAAATTTAGGAAATTCTTGAGGTCATTTAGAACTAGTTAGAATTGGGCCTGGTCTGTAAGAAGGAGAAACAATTTTTAAAAGTATTTAAATGTTCAGTCTGGAGAAGGCTGAGAGGGGATCGTATCAGTGCTTATAAGTATCTAATGGATAGGTGTCAAGAGGATGGGGCCAGTCTCTTTTTGGTGGTGGCCAGTGATAGGGCAAGAGGCAACGGGCACAGACTGGGACACAAGAAGTTCCACCTAAACATAAGGAAAAACTTCTTTCCTGTGAAGGTGACAGAACACTGGAACAGGCTGCCCAGAGAGCTTGTGAAGAATTCTCTGCAGACTTTCAGAACCTGCCTGGATGTGTTCCTGTGCAGCCTGCTCTTGGTGAACCTGTATGAGCAGGGGGGGGTTGGACCAGATGATCTCCAGAGGTCCCTTCCAACCCCTCGCGTTCCGGGATTCTGTTTTTCTTCGGAAACTGGTTTGTTGTGATAAACATCTAGAAAGCTGCTGGGAATGTTACGGGAATGTGCTCTGAAAAGAAGGAAACACATTGTTGAGCAGGAGAGAGGTAACACCAATCTGTGTGCAGTTCTCTCTTTGATCAAACCTGCAGCATGGTAGGAGGTCAGCGTTATGAAGCCACTGAGAGGAATAACGCTTGTTAACCCTGGTATCTCTGATGGCCATCTGGTAATAGGCCAGTCTGCAAAGCCTCCTTCAAGGGTTGTGTGGATTTGTGATGGTTTGTCTGACAGTCATCAAGGTGTGGCTTGGGTCTTTAATGTCCTTCAGAATGGCTTTAATAAATAATACGCAGATTTTTTTGCACAAATCCTTTATGTTGTTAGATATAGATTGTCAATAGAAAGTGCAAGTATGAGGAGAGGAGGGTTTTAGCTCACTCCAGTGTCAGGAATAGGATCTGGAAGATCAGATGGAACTTAAAGCTCTTCAGACAGTACCTTATTGAAAGCTTTTAACAACTCTTGGTTCTACATCGGTCAGTATTGAAACTTCAGGGAATTCAGCAGTGTTTCTCCTGCTTAAATTCATAGCATCTGTTTTCTGGTTTGCTTTATAGAAGGGCCTTTTCATTGTTGGATAATAAGGAGATACAAACCTAGCCACTTGCAGTGACACAACCCCCCCCCAACTTTCTGTGGGGTTATTTCTATGTTTATGTTTTTAGTATTCAGGATTACACGAGGAATGGATGAATGGGGGAGGCAAAGCTCAAAAATATTGCCAGTGCTTATAGCAAAACCTGGGGAACATAATGGCAGGTTCGTTGTCTTTTGAGTAGAAAGGAATGAGGGGAAAAAATAGGAAATTCAAACAGAAGAAGCCTCTAAGCTAGCTAACTGTAATTTAATATTCTCTTGCCTCAAAAGAATTACTTTTAATACTTCTGTTACTTCCCAAGCTGTTCTAAATATAAGCAATTTGTGTAGCAGAGTTCCTAGGTAGTCATCATTGATCATAGAGTTTAAAGCAGGCTATTGGGTGGCAAATTGTACTCTTCTTGCCGGTGCTCATTTTAGCTGCCCTTTAAATGGTGTATTTTTCTGTTTAAATTTGAGATAGTGGTGTTTTTTTTTTTTAAAGCCTGAGTCATAACCTTGTTCTGCTGCTGGCATTACAGTCTTCCATGGTGTGATTGTCAGTAGCAGTGCTCTGAGCTTTCATGAACATTGTACTGACAAATCTTAAAACAGATTTTGAAAATTAGGTGACTGGGAAAATGTCATTAACTTGCAGTGCGAAGCTGGGGAAAAAAAAAAATCAGGAAAAAATAATGGAAAACGTGGATTTTATTTGGGTTAAAAAGAAAATCAATGTCTCAGTTCCAGACACTGTTACTTTACTAATGTGTTTATGAAGTTATGCTGTTGCAATTTCAAGGGAAACCTGTGTAGAACTCATTAAACCATGAATAAAGTTAGTAACTACAACTTTGTATTTCTTCTTGGTTTGCTTGCATTTTGGTCATCTTAGCTGTGATCCAAACTTAGGGGAGGAATAGCACAAATTTGAATCAACATTTTAATTGGATTAAGTATTTCTGAACAAAGGAGGAGCGTTCCTCGATATTTCATTATTTTTGGAATATTTGTAATATCTTAATTATGAAATATGTCTGGGGTAGAGGAAGAGAAGGCTCCAGGGAGATCTTATTGTGGCCTTCCAGTGCCTAAAGGAGACCTATAAGAAATCTGGAGAGGGACTTCTACAAGGGCATGTAGTGGCAGGACAAGGGGTAATGGCTTTGAACTGAAAGATGGTGGATTTAGATTAGATATAAAGAAGTACTTCTTTAGTATGAGGGTGAAGAGGCACTGTAAGAGGTTGCCCAGAGAAGTTGTGGATGCCCCATCCTTCTAAGTGTTCAAGGCCAGGTTGGATGCAGCTTTGAGCAACCTTATCTAGCAGAAGGTGTCCCTGTCCATGGTAGAGGGATTGGAACTACATGATCTTTAAGGTCCCTTCCAATCCAAACCAGTCTATGATTCCACCTTACATTACCAATCTAAAAATCTTCCGATGCTAAAAATATCTTCGAAGCGTTTAGTCATTTCTTGCAAAAATAGATCCTTCTTGGATATTCCTTTTACCAGCTTTACAGTACTTATTTCTCTGTGTGTTCCCTGATGCATGACTTGGAAAACTCTGGCTTAGGTGGCTGAAGCTTAAATCACAAATGCTTTTGAGTCGCTGCCTTTAAGCTGTAGCTTGTGTTGTGTAAGTCAGTTCCTACTAAGATCAATGTCTGCTTTGACAAGGGGCTGTTCTGGATTGTAAATAACCCCAAGTGTCTTTTACACCCTCCCTTCCTCCCCTCCAGTGCGTGCTCTGGGCTCGTCGTCTGCAAAGAAATGTGGTAACTTGTAGTTTGTTTTACACATTTGAATCAGTCAGCTGCTGTCTCCCCCAGGGCCTGGTGATGGACTTGCTGAGAACACAATAAACCACCACTTAGAAGTTTTTAGGAAAGTGTCTTCTTTGAGTTGCAAGCAGTGTCCCAGTGCTTTCTGTGGAATGAGGAGGTGATTATCAATAGGAAACACATCTCACTTGTAATTTTCTCATGCGGTTAACTTGCAGTCAGAGTGCTAAACCAGAAATGTTACTCTGTTGAAGTGTCTTCTTGGCTATTGCTGGGGTAATATTTCTACAGGAGGAGGTTGGATTATTGTAGAGCAGTGGCATTTGGTTTTGTAAATAACTGGGGCACGGTACCTGTCGCTACAGGAAAGCTTACTCTTGAATTTATCATTTGGCAGTTAATTTTAGGCTAATTTATGACTATGAAGCATTTGATTGTAGTCTATTTAAATTTCAATATTGAATTTATCTTAGTAATCCTCATTAAGATACAATTAATAAAGACTAACTGCTGTATTGGGATACTTGAGCTTCTCTGCCTAACGTGGGTGGAAGTAGAACTGTGTTTTAATTACAGGCAATGCTCTGCCATTTTGAGGTTTAATTGCTAGTTGGATTGGGGTTTTTTTTAATAACTGTCTATTATGAGACAACTTTATTACACAATAGCAACAATATTGTTATTGTATGAGGTGCGTGTTGTCAGTGAGTGCAAACATGTTGCCTTGCTTTTTCAAGTACAGGAAATATAAACGTTCTAGTTCATGCCTTTTACCTATGGTACATCCCTTTACAGGTTTCATTACTTGATCAGTGTGAACTATGCTAATTTACTTAGTCCTCATGAAATCCAAGTACTTCTAAGCCCTATTCCATAGTGAGAAATCAGATTCATCCTATTTTGTGCAAACTGTACAAATCCTGTTTTTCACCACTGAAAAGATGCTGTGTCTGTAAGGCAGTAACTTCACACAGCTTTTCAGTCCAGTGTATTGAAACAAAAATTCATGTCTTAGTAAAGTCTGTCCAAGGTAGGTTCTCATGGAATTACAGGAAATTTCTCTTTGTCTTGAAGATTCCTTTTTCACAGTAAAGCTGTGTTTTTCCCAAGTAGGTAGTTAGAGACCTGGATGAAAAGAATTACACATATACTTAAGAGAAATAATGTGTTCTCTCTGGGAAATCTAATCATCAGGATGTATTTCTAAGAAAAAAAAAAAGAATACTGACTGGTTTAGTTTAGAGCAAGTGGCTGTCATTCTAAAGAAATCCATCTTAATCGAAGAAGCCCTTAATATGATGTGACATGAAAATAATCAATAGAGAGCAGTAGAAGGATACAGTTTAAACAATTAATGAAGTATAAAGGCTTTTCTACAACTTAAAGCTCCTTTTATAGCTATTTAGCATGAAGCCCATGAGAGTTTCTATTCCATTGTTTTTACTGTTAATAATACATGCATATTAGCATAGTGTCTACAGACTAAGCTAGTAGGCAGTGGCTACATGATGAAAATAGGATCTTTGTCTCTCTTGAAGTACTAATATTTTTAAGAACTCTGTTTCTAATCAACTTTAAAGGTATAAAACCTCTAAAGTCAGGACAGTTTTAAATATATATCATCCATTCTAGATGCTGCATGGCTTGTTAAATAAATTTTTTCGCATTGCAGAACTAAACTATAGCCCAGTCTGAATTCGTTCAGATTCACATACTTGTAGTAATGTAATTTTGAATTATCCCTCCTGCAAAGACAAAATAATTTCAGTAAAATTAGACAAAAACTATCCATACCTGATTTCTCAGTTTTATTAATGTACGTAAGGTCAGAGAATATATGGATGGAGGAGTTGGTATTGTTTGTATAGCTAAAAGAAGGAACCACTTGATATACTGATGGGGAAGACAGGGAGTAACTCCTTCCCAAGTACATCATCTGCTCTCACAAATCTTCTTGAACTACCTTCATGTATTTCAAGCATGTAAAGCTGACACTGTTGGTTTCACATGGATATTAAAAATCTTTAGGAACCTTATTCAGAGAGAATGAAGTCCGTTTGATTGAAGTAAGTTTCAATGTAAATCAGCACAGTAAGCTTCTAAAATTTTTTTTTCATGGGGCAGTTAATTCTTTATAGAGGACTAGAGGATCTTTAATGCTTTTATAAGCTGAAATGACTTGTAGCAAATAGTAGGCTTCAAGACTGAAAAGGGTCAAACACACACTGTGGTTAAGTTCCAGACATTTATTTCCTGGTTAGATTTTGCTAAATTTGGAACTGAGTCAACATCCTTTGCAAGATGTGTACTGCATGTAATTATGTTCCATATATTGTTTCACTGGAGGCTCTTGAGATTTGTCCGTTTTATTTCTGTTCTTAAGTTGCTTATTTTTGTTGTGTCATAAAAAATGAATTGTGCAGTAGTTTGTAATAAACTAACACGTGTCTTATTTGGCTTATTAAACAGACAGGGATTAAAAGGATGTCTTATGCAAATTTTCAGCTAAGATATTTTAATGAGTAATTTGATAAATTGTTACGGGGAAGTGTTTTATTTTGTGAGGGTATGATCTTTCCCTTTGCAGAAATTAAGAAGGGTTTGCACTCTTTTCAATGATTGTTGTTATCGGGTCTTAGTAGCTACAAAGGAAGAATTTCAATATTTTTTTTTTTCATTGATTCTGAAAGCCTCTGCTGAGTTGTTAGATACTCTGATGGAGCGAGACAATTAGTTAAATACACTACTGATTCTTGTGACAATTAAAGCATAACGAAGGGAGATGCCACCTAAGAGGAAACTGGTTATCTCTTCTCTGTATCTCTTACTTTATGAAGTCATAGTAGTTACTACTAGTTATCAAGAGCAGCTTTTGTAGTAGGAAATGACAGGACTTTAAAAAATGCTTGTGTGTTCTCCAATGTCATCTGACATCTACGATACTTCATGTGAAACAGAGATAGTCTGGAAGTTGTTGAGGTTGGAACTGCTCACGAGAGAATAAAAATAACAAAGACAATGACTGAGCGGTTATTTTATCTGTTGTATCAAATTTTTTGCAGTATAGGAAGGATAAATGCTGGGAGAATTCCCAGTGTGCCTCTAAAAATAATAGAAAAATGTCGTCTTTGTTAGAACTAAGAAAATGGCATCACACATTTATGCAGATCACTTTTGGAAAGCTGGTGCTAAGCAGACCTGTATGCAAAACAGGTTTCTTCTTCCTAAAAGTTCAGCTTGTAAAATCCCAGCGATTAAAAAATAAGCACTGTATAAACCAAAAAAAACCATGGATAAACCATCAACTCTGCCACTAGGATCTACAGGATTATACCAAGCTGGAAATGAGTTTTTCAATCAGACATCACTGGATAATGCCATGCCAGCGAACTCACAGGCATGCAGTCTTGATCTGATACCAAATATCATGAGAAGGGGAATGCATTTTCAGCCTGCCTTTCTAATTTAATGTCTCCAGTGAGACTTAGGCCCATCCATCCACGTTATCTTTCTTGCCAGTTTGAAAAACAGAATTGTCAAAGTTAAGAAAATCCTTACAACGATGGGTGAGATTTTGTGGCTGATGGTGAAGAAAGTCTGAAACTAGAAACCATACTGTTTTTTACCCTGTTTGACAGCAGTTGTCTGTCCAGTTTAGTGCATACATGCCTTCTGGACTATCTCTGG
This sequence comes from Actenoides lindsayi, assembly GCA_025331215.1. Taxonomy (NCBI): domain Eukaryota; kingdom Metazoa; phylum Chordata; class Aves; order Coraciiformes; family Alcedinidae; genus Actenoides; species Actenoides lindsayi. The sequence goes on along the minus strand of WTSP01027812.1, from coordinate 15,178 downwards.
GATGTGCTGGTGGCTGCAGAAGTTTCGGGTATTAAAGGAGAGAAGTCCAAGGAAAAAAAAACTGCCTCCTTCCTGCTGGCCACAGAACAATTTCCTGCAAAGCTGACGGGATTTTCCAAAGAGGTTTTCTACATGTGGAATTGATTTATGGATTCCATGAGTTCAGAGATGTTAACTGTGCCTCAGAGCACATGGTTATTTGTATGTTCTTATTAACTAAAGATAGATAGATCCACACAAAACAGAAGAGGCTGGCCCTTGCAGCATTGAGAGCTGCCTCCTGTTTTTGTTTGCTTTCACAAAGTGCTGGTTTTCTTTTTTTCTATTATTTTTCTATTATTTTTTAGGCCTAGTGTCCTTGTGCAGAAAGAGTGGATATTTTTGCTCCACTGAAGCAGTGCAGCAAATTGCAAAGGATGTATAAAGCTTCAGTGTTTCTCTTCACTGTTTCTCTGTAGAGTAAATAGTATGTGTTGTGCTGTTTGCTATTATAGTCAACTCAGTCATGTCCAGGAAGAAGTTGCCAAGCCTAGAAGTGAGGTAAAAACTAAACCCCAAGTGTCACCTTTGGGCTCTCTATACAATACAGTGAGCAAGGTGATTGTTTGAAATATAGATGCAGGAGAAGAAAAATGACTGCAATTCCTCCCTGCTCTTCCTTACCCCAACTCTTTAGAGCAATATATACTCTGCGTTTTTCCTGCATTCAGCCAAGGCAAGGTGAGTCTATTGACCGATCTGCAATTCTTTCATTGTAAACATTACTTCATTACTTCTTTTTCCATGTTAGGAAATCAAAGTGATACGACACTAGCAGTTCAGACGCTTTCCCTACCCAGGTTTCTCCAGTAAGAAAGTTAATACACTTCATCTATGCTAGTTGTTAATTTTTTGTCTCGATATGGAGGAAAAAAAAAGCCCTCACTGAAGTCTTTGCTTCCACATATGTGCATGTCTTCATCTCAGCAGTGTTTAATGGATGGATTAGTTTATGGAAAGAACAGAGAACAATGTGAGGAAATCTGTCACTCAGTAAATTCTTGTAATGATTTTGAGAAGCACTGAGAGGACAGGAAGACTTCCAAGGTCAGCTTTCAGGGGTGACATTCTGCAAAGTGTCTGACTTCCAAGAGGTGAAGTATTATGGAAAAGTTTACTGCTTATCTCTAAGTAGTAATGGCAAATATAATACAAACTCTCCAAATGTCTTTCTGTTTGAGGGCGTGCTCCTGAGAGCTTTTAATTCTATCTTTTGAATTACAGAGAAAATACAGAGCCAGCTTTTCAACCTCCTGTTGGTTGTTTACATAATTTTAGGCCTTTTGGCTATGGCATTACTTTCGCAGACTGCCAGTCTAATTTAACCAAGCAGATGTGGAGTTGTATATGGGCACTAGATACTCAGTCAGAAAAGCTTGAGTAAAAAAATCACAGCTCAGATGCAGAACTGTTTGAAGTTGCCTGAGAAGTTCTTTGCAGCTAAATCTCTTTGGGATGAAATCTATTTGTGAAAGTGGTGTGTTTTCTTTCTTTTAGTTAAAGCCTCTAGTCTTTTGTGATCATGAGCATAGGAAATGTTGTTATAGATGACAAAATAGTAGCTGCTGTGTAGTTTCTGAGTTGCATATGTTATGTTGCACATAACCAGATCCATTTCTTTATTAATTAAAACACAAATACTGGTGGCAGGAGCTTAGTTCAGACACAAGTTTAAATATTTGACTAGCTGATGATAGTGACCACCTTCTTTTCCTGACACCACCACTTTTACTTCAATGCTAGTGCTTGAGGGGGGGGGGAAAAATCATTATCAATTAGATAAAGTTCAGCTTGTACCTTTTCACATTTTAAAATATTATAATTCCCCATATACAGGGTGCTTTTCAGTGTCTACTGATTGCAGCTCCAAAAAAATGAGCTTTTTCAGTCTGTGGTGAAATGGAGAATACTGCTGGTTCAGCAAACTGAAAAGCAAGTTTTTCCAAAACATTTGTACATAAGAAAAAAAGCTGACTCAGGGGAGCAGATACTGCAGGTAGTCACTCTCTGGCAAACTGCTTTAGTGGAAAGTGACTGACATAAACAGTAAACTCATAATTTTTCAAACGGGTTTCTGTGAAACTAAACGGAAATGAGAGTAACTCTGTTTCAGTGCTTCTTGTACTGTGGGTGGCTACTGCTTAAGCCACCATTTTGATCAGCTCATGTAGTTGCTTTTTTGGAGGTGATGGAAGAACATGGTTTCGAGCAAAATTTTGTTGTTGTTTGTTGGGTTGGTTTTTTCCTTTTATGTGGCCCATAGTCTTGCCTGCATGTTCAACATCTGTCTTGCCAAACACTAATCTGTCCTTGTGGGACCAACCCCCTGCATCAAATAAGAGATTTTCTCTCTTTCCCTCCTCCCAGCTGCTTCTATTTCATATAATAACTGAAATTATAGATCATCATTGACATCATTCCTGCTCCACCTTCACATTTTTTTTTTTATTTTCAACAGTAATGGAGTTTGTCCTTTCTTCCTTGCTTTTCTGGCCAATAAGCAGACCTGCTCGTCAGGCAGAGCAATTTTCTGCAGTGATCTTTTGATATATTTCTAATAAATTGACAGTGCCTATTGTTCAAAGTGATGGTACATTGTTTCTAAAAATAATCAGCAACAACTCCAGCTTTGCTATGCATTCAGCTTCAGATCAGCAGCACAGCAGAGGAGTTGGATCAATGTGTGTTTAAAATAAAGACAAAAAAAAATGTGTGAAAGAGACTGTAACTTTGATAACTTCAATGAATTTTTTTTTATTAATTTGTCTGCTTTTCAGGGCACTTTTGTTACAAAAAGCAGAGAAAAATACAGGTGTTTCTGAAAGCCATGTGTTAGAGGTGTTTATAGAATGTACAAATAATTTTTTCTGTGGTAGATTGAACTGAAATATATTCGTATGCCGAAGCTTGCAGTAAACCCTACAAAACATGTAGGGTTGCAATATTGGTGAAGGGCTTTATTCCCCTACTCCCGGGCTTATTTTGCAATTAATGGCATTTTTAATTTTTTTCCTCTGGCTTTCTAAGCTTCCTGTTTCACACACTGATATTTAACTCCAACTGTGTCCTGCTTTTCATGGAACGTAATAATAGATGATGACGACAGTGGCAATTAGAACTAATGGCCTACTTTTTAGAGATGCTGAATATCTATTAATCCTATTGAGGTTGGTCAGAACTGTTCAAAAGCTCTCAGAAACCAGGCTGTGCTATTTTAACATCAAACTTTGAATATCTGTTCGTTGCCAATTTTATTTTTTCGGTGTACAATTCTTTGTTTGATTTCTTAGAACACTTTCCTTGATTCATCAGCTGCCAGTTCTCCTTGTTGAGCCTGAGTATTTTCTGTTAATTATCTTTTTTGTAACAAAGTTTTAATCACATGAAAAAATATAAATGCATAGATATTATCAATTTTTATGACTAGAGGTAGCTACAGCTTATTTGTGGTGAGAGAAAACTTATAGAATGTTACCAAATCAATTTGACTAAGTGAAGGAGAGATTTTCCTTGCTGCTTAGGGCATCTTATAGTTTAAGTTTTGGTGAACAGCCATTCTTAATACTAGATAATTTAACACTAGACATTTGCTTGAAAATGAAGTGAAATTTCTAGTTTGCTAATACGTATAAGCATAAGTTTGAAAAGGAGTTGCAACACAAAAAGAAACAGATTTGAAGAAAACTGCAGAAAATGTTTATAGTACAGTGCTACTTTCTCCTTTATTTTTAAAAAAGATCTGCATGTTCTTTGTTGTCATTTGACAAAACAAAAAAAACCCCATAATTCTTTAATAAGCCAGGACAGAGGCACAAATGACCAAGCTGACTGCTTTGTTATTTCACTGAAGAAAATAGTTTTCTTCTCTTCCTATTGTCCTCCTGAGTGTATCTCTGTATCTCTAATTGGAGTGTCAGAGCAACCCTGATACGAACTTGCAAATTTTTAATATAAGCAGAGATTCCAACAATTGAGCATGATTTATAAGAATCGTGCTTTGATCCTGCTGTAGTGACTGTAGGAAGGTCTCCAGAGTACTTAAAACAGATTAGTATCCATTGCAATTGATTATAATTGTATCTCAATTCTTTCTCAGTATAAAACACAGTGCATGACCTTCACTGCGTGACTTTCCTGCAGCTTGACACCCGGAGCTGAGGAAGAGTTCAAGATTTAGGTGACAAGTTGTGACTGCTCAGTCACCAACATAGCTCTTGAGTTGTTTAATGACCTTTAATACCCTGTAGGTGATACACTGTTCCATACTATTCAAAGGGAAGGAGGAGTCCTTTCTTGCCAGGTTTGTCTGATGAGTGGTTTTCAGTTTTCCTCAAGGCTTCTTCACAGACCACTACTTACTGATGTAGTGTAAGTGAAACACACAGTTGCTATACTTAAATTACGTTATCTTCAAAATGTTGTGAAATTAATTGTTCCAGACATCATATCTTTATCTTCTCCTTGTAGCTCTAAAATCTTGGGAGATTACATTGAAGCATAGTTTTAAAGGAATTAAGACTTCCATTCTTCTCCACATTTAGTTTGGAAAACTAAACTGTAACTGAGGGACTTCATGTTTCACAGAAATGAGCATGGGAGTTGCAGAGTTGGGGGATATAACCAGTACTGTTTTGCTGCATAATGAGTCTGGATGAGCTCTTTCCTGCTTATTTAGCTGCTCTATACACTGAGCTGATATGCTTACTGTTGAATTCCAGCACAGTATATGAATGCCTGGCAAGTTAGTAACTTGCTATTCTTTCTACAATATATGCATCTGAGGACTTGCTTTTTGTACATAATCTGAACCTCAGACATTCTGTTCTGCCCTTATTTTTAGGGTGCTTGTAAGGGAAGGAACTTTCCCATCAGTCTGTCATGACAGCTGTGGGGTGAACCAATTGGTGGGATCAGTATGTGGAAAAATCAACATTACGTGTTTTGCCTTAATGTGGGGAACAATGCAAAGTGATGAGTAACACACAGTCAAGCCTTGTATTTCAAATAGCAGCTGAATTGTCCACCTCAAGGCATGAATAGGCTGAAGACTTGATTTCAAAAGACTGTACTGAACTCTCAGTGTTGACTGTGCACTTGACATACAATTAAACGTTGGAGTGTTTCTCTAATCTCTGTGTACAAGAAGATGAAGGATGCTTGGAGAATTGTATCAATAAGACTATTTATACAAAGCTCATAATGCTAACACTTTTACTGTCCTTTAAGCTTCTGCCTTCACATCCCTGTCAGTTCAATCCACTGCACACATTGTCCAAGTCAAACTAGTAAGCCAAAGAGAGGACAAACGCGTTCCTTTTCTCACGTGAAAGCACCACTAGTCAGGGTAAATAAAAAAGAAATGTTGTAGCTAGAGGTGAAATCTTTTCTTTCACCAGTAACTTGTGGCAGACTACACTTAGGAAGTGGCTAAAGCGAGAGGTGTTTGTCATGCAGCGGTTACAAAGAGGCTTCAAGCGATGAAGGTTCAGCACAAAAAGAAAATGTGTTTGTGCTAGCACTTCAGACTGTGCTCATGAACTGGTCATTAAAAAGTTAGATCATCCAAGTACTGCTTTACTCTGGGGATTTACATAACTGTCCAGGATGTCTCCAAGAACATGAAACGTCAGCCAGTCATAGATCGCTTGTAGATTAGCTATAGACAGATGTTGTATGTCAAACTTTCTATGTTTTCAGTACAGATGCCTGCAGGCCATGGCAGAACCACTTGTCCATAACAGGAATGATATTTCCTTTGATACTTGTAATTTCTCTTTAGGAGGGCCTATGTACTGATAGTGGCCATCTTTAACATAACCTCTTCCTTCAGGTCTTCTTATTATTACTTAAATATTGCTGCTTTCTTATTATTAGAGACATCCTTCCCCTTATATGTTTCCTGAGCTAAATGAATTTTTTTGCAAAGAACCATGGAGCAAGGTAACTGTAGGTAAGGCTTTACTCAATGTGGAATTTGCACTCAGGAAGCCTGATCTTAACAGAAACTAAGCATAAAGCTGATGTTATAAAAGAGAATGCTGTTGGCTTGTCCTAAAACTACTTCAGATTGCACGCGTGGAACAAAAATAATGGAAATGAGCACACACGTGAGGCTTTGTGGGGAGAACCTAGTTCAAGCTCAACAGAACATGAGCAGAGGAGGTTTTCAGGAAGTATAAGGAAGTATTTCAGTCCTGTGTCAGAAGTAGAAGTGGAAAATGGGATCCCTCTTGAGTTTGGGACAAGGACTGCAAGAGTCTCAGAAGCGAATTGAGGTACTTCTGAGAACTGAGTGGAGGAAGCTTTTTCATCTCCTTGCTAGTGATTACTTGGAAATGCCTGACAAAAATAGGGAAAAACAGAAAGTTACTGTGAATATTCACTCTTAATGAAGAACCTGTCTGCCATCTGGCCTCAGTTGGTTTTGCTAAGACTCCTCCTTACCCTCAAGAGGCCTGTTTGAGATGGGGTTCTTTGTTTTGCAATAGATACGCATAGCATCTTCAATCTGTGTTTCCTCGCTTTCGTTCCTAACGTCACGTAGAAGTTATTGCAGATACCACGCAAATGGAAAAAGATAAAAATCAACATTTGTCCCCAGAATTATAAAGGAATTGCACCTGCGATTACGCTACACCCTGCACCTTTTGATAACTAATGATAATTTTATTCTATGTATTTATATCTCTGTATAATTTCTCATGGATTAAGTTGTGGTTGCACGGGGAGCATTCTTCAGTTTATTGGCTCACTGTACAGGGGAATACAACAGACAGAGCAGCGATAATGAAGACTGATCTTAAACTGTGTATTCACAGCAGCTAACCTGAGCCTATGTTACTCTGTAGTCAGTGGGTAAAGAGAAGAAAGCTCCTTCAGGAGGTTTATTCATAATAAGAAAATTAAGATAGCCTTAATGTTTGATTCCTACACAGATGATGATTATAATCTCCTATATGCTAGTCAGGTGAAAGACCACTTGTAAGGAAGAATTTAATTTCACAGACTGACAGATGAAATTATTTACAAGGATAGCAGTAACTGCTATAAATTTGACTGCAAGTTATGTGCAAGCTTGAGATTTGCACACTATCAAGTTAAAGATGGTGTTCAGTGGAACAGATTAAAAACTAAAACAAAAAACCAACCAAACAAAAACCAAAATAAAAACAACAAAAAAACCACTACAACCAGAAAACTACATAAATTACTGAAGCTGCAGTGTGTATATGTGTGTGAGAGAGAGAGAAATGCCAAAAAGGGCTAAGCTACATGCATTTCCTTGTGTCCTAACCATCATAGTATCTGTGGTGATTGCTTGGATCACTTATTTACAACAGCAAACTAAACAGAGTAATTTTTAGCTTATCTTAAGTGGTACATTGTGATTTCCTAAACTCTGCAAGCACATAAGTCCTCTTTCAACCGAAGTAGTAGGTAAGTGTTGGATAGAAAGGGTTTATTTTTCTGTGCAGCTGATGTGTTGAACAAAACTATAAAAAACATGGTGCCTGCTAATATGTAGCTAGAAAAAAAAAGGAATGTATGTTGACTGCTTGGTTAATTCCAGGACAGTGGTAAAAGTTACATCTCCTTAGCAGAAACATCATCATTTGATTTTGAAGGCTGCATAACGGAGTTTTGCAATTCTTTTCCCATAGCTAATGGGAGTTTCAGAGTGTAGGTATTTCAGTTGAACATGGTATATATGGAAATGCTGAGACATATTCACACTTGAAGGTTATTTCTATCCCTTGCAGTTGAAGTATCTTTGAAAGTGTGAGAGCTATTAGAAGTTGCTTCTGTAAGTTGGGTTTTACAGTTGGGTGTTTTTAAGTTCTGCAAGGGTGATATAGACAAATGCTGTTTGGCTGCTGCTTCTATTTCCTTTACAATATGTGAAATGATTCTTTTTATGTTATTCTGAACTTTAAAATAATGTACTTCTGTATGAGAATATCTGTCGTGGTACATTCAGAAGTAAGTTCTAACAAAGAATTGAAGATTTGGTCAGAAACATCATGGTTAAGGTTAATAATTTTATTAAGTACGATAAATTATCTCACAAACACTCCATGTAACAGTAAGTTGTTACACAGACAACTGGGATTTTTTTCATAATGACTATTATGTACTGAGATTTGTTCATTTTTGTACATATTCTAGGAAATGATGAGAAATGTTCTGGTTTTCGTATCATAATTCTCACAAATTATTAAAAATTGAAGGCCCTATTATATATCTGCCTGTTTTAAAAGCATTCTTGGAGGGAATGTCTTCCATGATGAAATGGTTTAGGCAGATATCTGTTAAATTTTGATAAGGCTGGGCTCAGTTACAAGCATGTGAGTTTTGTGACAGTATTAAAAAGAAAAACAATCAGAAACAGCAAAACTTATTATGATGAATAAGGTGTAGTTTATAGTAATTGGATTATGTATTTACAAGCAGCAGAATTTATACTTAAGAGACAGGACTAGATTATATGCAAAGGGAAATTCCATTTCTTTAAATAAAATAAAAATGCTATGAAACAAAGTTCCTTCTTTCTAAATTTTCATCTTTCTTCAAGTTTGTCCATTTTTTCCATGAAAGAATATGACAATCCTAGTTGAGTCTTCTCCTGGATAACTCCTCACTAGTTCATTGCCTTAGATTTTGATGGGTTATGAGGAGAAAAGCTTCAAAAAGGGTATTTGATGAATCTTAAGCAAGAGAAATTTTTAAATGTGAATTACCATATTCACATGGGATAGCCATAAGGATATTTTTGTACATTGATGACTTTTTTCTCTTCTTAATTGTCTGGGTTGCGCCCAAGTAGTTGTCTTAATGCTAATTATTGTATATGGTAATTTATCTGCATTGAGAGTAGCACCCATGAGGCTCTTAAGGTCAAAGTTGATTTTTGCCAGTTATTATTATTCAAATATCATAGAACATGTGGAATCATTGATATACTGATTCTTTTTTTTTTTTCCAGATTTCTCAGGGGACAAAATTTTGCTTATTCATACCTTCTACTGTGGCAAAAATGGATTGTTTTCCTCACCAAAAACCAGCAGCATAACACCCATCTGACACATGCCTCAAGGAACCCTTATTTAAAGTCTCTTGTAAGTAAGTCATTAAAAACTTGCTTAAAGGTAGTTTTAATCAGCTGTGTGTCTATTTACAGCTCAATAACAAGCAGCCTTAACGGGAGAGCTAATCTTAGCAGTTTGGCTTTTCAGCAGTAGCTATTTGTTCTTAAAATGCAAGTATAGGAGGAAGGAACTTGCTATAAAGCAGAGGTTGAGGTTGAGCTGCTTCCTGACCACTGCGTGCCAGCGTGTCATACCTGTGCGTTCTGTTCCTCTCCCCACATCCCCCTTTAAGTTAACTGTGATACACAGCAAATCAGAAGCTATGGGGTTATGCCTGAATAACATGATCAAAAAGACTATCTGCATTGTAAATGAAAACTTAGACTCCTGTTGCTATGACAATTAGTTTTAGAACGTGCAACGTGGAAATAGGGGGCTAAATAAAATGTAAGAAACAGCAAGTGGTTAAGCTGGTCTTCACTGTGTTGGTTGTTGAGCTGAATGCATTTCGTGGTGCCTTATAAGCCCGAGTGTTTCATTTTCAATGCAATGCAAAGTTAAAAACAAAAAAAATGAATCTCGACATCATATGTGTCCAATAAAGGTTATTCAGACATCTTGCTTTTTATGTACTGAGGTAAATTTTATGCATGCAAAGTATATGATGTATGATTTTGTGAGAGAAAACTGTGTTAAGATTAGACTTTTGGCCAGCATACCTTCTTCATTTGAAAGAAGGGTGACATTTGGAGGAATGTGTTCAATATTTGGAAACAATGTTTGTTTGCAGCATCAGGAAAAATCTATTAATGAGGAAAACGAGGGAGGAAAAATACAGAAAAGAATTTTGAATGAGGGAAAAATTGAGCTTCTTCATACTGCTTCTGTAGAGATAGATTCTAGTGGAAGAGATGCATGTTACTTAATGAAAATGTGCATTTAAGAAGAGGCCTCAGATTAACATTTGAAACCCTAATTGTTATATTTCCAATAGAGTACCGTATAATACTGCCTGCTTCTTTATCATTCTCCCAGATAGAAGAATAATTGATACTTGAATTTGATTTAGGGGAGTTCCAGTTTTATCAGTGGCATTACATTTATGTCTTCCACTGCAGCTTTCTCCCAGGATAAAATTAACACACTATGGAGGGCCTTTGTAATTAAAATAAGGGAAACACGGTAATTGCCTTATGTCCACTCTCTTTATCTATTGACCTGTATGAAATGAAAAACATTTTAGCAATAGTCTTGTTTTATGCTGAAAAAATACTGCTGAATGGATGTGGAGGATCCTTACCTGGAAAATTCCTGTCTCCTGGTGGTCAGTTTATTTCAATTCTGGACCCCTAGGTAAGCACAGTAGTGTTAGGAGAATCCTCTGAAGCTCTGTGAAAAGACAGTTGTAAAAATGTTCCAGCAGACCATTTGAGTGGAGGAATTAATCCTCCTGCATGTGAATCTGACACAGGACTGGTGCTGTGTTCTTTGCTAGGCTGCTGTCAGTGGTGGAGTGCAAGTAGAGGACCTCTCCACTGTTACCAGTGTTAACAGTGACTCTAGCTGGTTCAGAACATTTTATGAGGACTCAGGTATTTTAATGTATTGAGTGTCTCTAGTTTTCCACAACGTTTCTTCAGTGGGAGTGTGCCATAGCTCTTAAATGCAACATGATCTTCTTAATTTTTCCTTGTTGTTGTTGTTGGGTTTTTTTGGTATTTTTGTTTGGTTTTTTTTTTTTTTTGTCTTAGCCTTCAATAATAGGTTATAACCTCTAATTCTTAAATAAATTGCCTCAAAAGATGATTTAGTGATGTCCTTTATCAATAGTTCCAGCTTCAAATAATTCAAATAAATAAGCCAATAGATGTTTTCAGTAGCATTTCTGAAAACTGAAATGGAGTTGCCTTTTTAAAGTACTTCCCAGTTGGTCTCTGAACTTCTGCAGTATTCTTCCTAGAACTCAACTTAAAATAGTTGAACAGCTCTTTTCCTGGATAATGGCTCTTCTTCAGTGGTTTTCATGGGGGTTTAGTGTGTTGACTGAGGATTCTTCAGCATAGCTTCCCTCATTCTCTATTGTTTTTTACTTTGTCTAGTGTATCAGTTCAGGGTTTGTCTGCACAAGAAACTAAGTGAAAATGATGCAAGTCAACTAAATGTAGAAATTTAAAGAGGGCAGCTTAAATCTCACTACATCTCTGCGTGTGCTCTCCCATTCAGTGGCCTCCAGTGAATTTAGTTTAATTCACTTCCAAGGCAACATGAGCCAAACCAAATTAAGGCCACGTTTTATTCTCTGAGGAAAGTGTTTGCAAGGGACTTTAGTGGGCATGGGCAAGTCACATTATGTTACCGTGGGTTAGTTTTCCTGAGTGGTGTTGTGTAGGCAAAACCTTAGTAATAATGCCTGACTGGAGCTCTTTCTTTTTTCTTGTTCTTCACCTTTTGTTCCTGTAACTCTGATATTTTGTACTTGTGAAGGTAGATGGCCTATAACTGTACTACTTAATAAATGTTGTCTTATTATATTACATATTTAGGGAGTCCATGCTTTATAACTAACATATAAATACCCCACTTTGCCAACACGTCTAGTGTGTATTACCTTTTATTAAGTAGTTACTGTTTTGTCTCCTTCAATTTATGCCTCTTAAGTCGTCACTGTAACCACATCTGCTGTCAAGATCTGAGCCATCCAACAACTTCTTCTTAAAAGATTTTTTACAGGTTTTGTAGACCTGGATGATTATTATTGCAATTAAGTTATGACTACATGCCCCTCTATAATGTAATTATGCAGTGCCTCTTAGTGGGGTGATTTGCCATTCTGGTTCTGGAACTCAAGTCAAGTGCTGCTAATTTGGATGGAGTCAGATTAAAGGTGCATGTATGACTTAGGAGCTGGTCTTCCTTGCTCACGACAGAGGCTTTAAGGAGCATTTTGGTGAAGTGAACAATAGCTCAAATGGTGCAGTTTGTACAGATGTTTCCTGAATAATATTTTTTTTTCTTTCGTTGTCATTCTGTGAGCAGCATGGTCTTAGTCGTGCAAAACAGACTGCAAAATTCAGATCCATTTCATGTGTAACAAGTATGCAACATACGTTTATTTCTATGGGAGGTGGTGTTCTGACTGTGAGGTTAAAAACTGGCTTTCATCTTTATATTCTGGACAAGTAAAACTGAAAGGTATTTGAAGATAAAAGTCTGTTTCAAACATCAGGTGCGAGGCAGGCAACGTAACTTCTGTTTTGAATGAGACGAATACAAACTGTAAAAATAACCTAAAGAGAGATGCTGTCTTTTATTTAGCCTTTAACATTTGAGTCTGAGCATAAATATCTACTGTTAACTTCAATTTTTAAGTCCCCTGTGATCTGTGAAATCTGTTTTGAGAGTGTTCTTCAGCAGCTATAGGCATTGTGTGGAAAAAGCTGCCTTGTGTCCAGTGATCTCATGGGCTGGAGTATCCTGCTGCTAGGTAGCAGCAGTGCCATGCAAGTCAGGGCAACAGGAGAGAGATTGTGTAGAAATTGAAGGCACGGAATCCCAGGGAACAGTGAAATCCTTGCAGATGGAGATAGGAGATCCTGAGTGAACAAAAAGGTGTGGAATATTTCTTTGTCACTCAATCACCTGGGAGCTACTTCTGTTCAGAAGCAGTGAGCTTCTGTTGGAATGCATTCATTGAGACTCTGTGCATCTGTCAGTCTAAGGAAAAACTTGGATTGGAAAAACTTGGTGTCAGAATTACTGTCTAGTTGCTTGTATTTATTTATGGTCATGTGCAGTCTTGACAAATAAAGGGAAACATTTAGATAAATTAAAAAAAATAAAAATCCCCAAGTCCTGGATCTTTCAGTATTTCAGGTGTAATTCAGGTACCTAAATTCAGGTACCTATATATGTAACTGAAAAGTATTATAGATAGAAATGGGTGAATCAGGTACCTTAGCTACACATAGATTTGTATTGCCACTTTGAAAGCTCTGTATCATCTGGGATAAATACATGGGATTAGCAAATAAGATGCAGATCAATACACTTCTGGAGCAGTGGCTGAAACCCAGAAGATACTATGTGTTATATAGAGTAGCACTATACCTAGCACATACCTTTATGTGCCTGAATTGATTTCTGTGTGGTTTATTAGACTGTGCAATCGTGTTTTACCTCTGCTTTCTCTTTGATATAACTTTTCTCTGAACCCTATGTGTTTGTTTTTCTCCTTCCAATTACTGGATCATGGTAAATAAATAAAACTGATTTATAAATCTGTACATCTTTCTTCGTATAGTTAGAGCTGCTGTTGAGTAATTTGCCAGAAAATGTCTCCTTTTAAAATTTGAGAGCTACACAATGTCATACACAGCTGTCATCAGTCAGGCTGGAATTTTAAGGCTTCACATTATGTAGCTTCTGCTTTGTAATTTCTCAGCAATTGAGTTCTTCCTCCTGGTTATTTTTTGGTTGATTTAAAAAAAAAAAATAAAACCATGCTTCCAGGATGAAGAACTATAGTTATACTAGTACTTGTTAAAAAAACAACCAACTAAGAGAAACCAGAAGAAATTCGTATGCAAATATAAACACCTTTCAAGTTTGGGTTTGGTTTTTTTTTTCCTCCTTCGGAAAAGGTGGTTATGCTGAAATTATTCATTTCCATATTCAAAGGTAGCATGTTGAAGTTTAGACTTAATAAAATCTCTATGGCAGATTTCTCCAAGGGATATGTACTATAGAAGTACTACATAAATTACTGTTCTTGATTTAGTGTAGTCCCTCTAGTAGTGCATTGATTGGGTGATATACTCATCTGCAAATGACACACGGCTTGTGGCAGTCTAAATACTGGATTCTTATTGACACACACAAACCCCTTTGAAAACCCAGAGAAGAGTAAATCCCTATCAAATACAGCTGTCAAATTGCTGGGCTATTTAAATTTGAAGGACCAAGAAAAATAGAAAATAAGTTATTCTTTCTTTAAATGGTAATATTAATTTAATGATAAGTATACAAATGTATCAAGAAAAGAACTAAATGACATGTGAATTTATGAAGGGCCATACAGAGGTTTTAATTCATTGGGGTTTACACCAATTCAACTGCCAAAGTTTAAACCTTCAGGATTGAAGAAACAAGATCAACGAAACAATTGTCAAATGTGAGACTAACTCAAAATAATTAACATTTTCAGAAACACTTGGAGGTTTTCAAATAAATCAGAATGAGCATTTCAGTAAAGAGATTATTCAGGTAGCTTCTGGTTAACTTACAGCAGTGTCCTTAGTAGAATTAATTCTTTTTCATTTGCTGAAAACTTGAAGTAGGCTTCTATAATTACTCTTAACTCTCCATTAGTATTGGTTTTCCTAAGTATGCAGACTCTGGGCGAGGAGTTGCCTGTAGCTTTCAGAGAAGAAGTTTATAGGCTTAAAAAAAATAGAACAAGAACATACTTCACGACTACATCTGCATTGTGCAAACGTAGGGAGACTGCCTCCTTTGTGATCTGTAATCTTTAATTCTGTAAACAGACAAACTACATTAAAACGCAATATTTAAGTCCATTTATGACTTAAACCTATTAGCTGTCTAATTTTCACACACAAAAGAAAACCACACCAAAACAACCCCCAAAAAGCCCCATCCTAAACAAAGGAGGTGACTTGTGTTCTGTTCCAAGCAGGGGTTCACTCTGAGATGCCCACGACTGACTATACATTGAGATGGCTGCTGGCATTAGCGGCTGAGTAGGTATGTAAAGCCCAACTTGTACTGTCAGTGATGGAGGACCATCATGATGATGTAGCAGGAGAATAGTCATGCTGGTTTAGATTAAAAAGTTAGATTAAAAAGTTTAAAGGTACTGCAGCAGACAACTTCTAAGTGGTTTGTTTTTTGGGGCTCTCTCTCTTTTCTTTTCTCTCTCTCTCTTCTTTTCTTTTCTTTTCTCTCTCTCTCTTCTTTTCTTTTCTTTTCTCTCTCTCTCTTCTTTTCTTTTCTTTTCTCTCTCTCTCTTCTTTTCTTTTCTTTTCTCTCTCTCT
>WTSP01027810.1:0-14741 GCA_025331215.1 Actenoides lindsayi | reverse complement strand
TGATCCTTGAGGGACTCCACTTGTCACTGGTCTCCACTTGGATACCAACCCATTGACAACCACTCTTTGGGAGCGGCCATCAAGCCAGTTCTTTATCCACTGAATTGTCCATCCCTCAAATCCATATTTCACCATCTTGGAGACCAGAATGTCATGCGGGACAGCGTCAAAGGCTTTGCTCAGGTCCAGGTAAATGACGTCGGTTGCTCTTCCCTCGTCTATTGATGTTGTGACTTTCTCATAGAACACCACCAGGTTAGTCAGGCATGATTTGCCCTTGGTGAAGCCATGTTGGTTGTAGCCAACCACTTCATCGTTATTCATCTGCCTCAGTAGTGCCTCCAGGAGGATCAGCTCCATGATATTACGAGGCACAGAAGTGAGACTGACTGGCCTATAGTTCCTGGGTTCTTCCACCTTTCCCTTTTTGAATATGGGGGTTATATTTCCCCTTTTCCAGTCAATGGGGACTTCACCGGTTTTCACCATGGTCATTCATGCTAGATTTTTAAAAAAGAAGTATATAGATTTTTACCTTGGTTGTCTAACTGGAAAAATTGATTTTTGTAATGTACTCAGCACTCACTGTCTCAAATTAAGGTCTTTAAATTCATAGAAAAAGGCATTTTTGTTGGAAGCATGCTAAATGAGATGTTTGAATAAGATTATTCCTACGTACTATAGTATTTTGTCTTAGTAAATTCTGATAATTTTGTTAATAGAAATTTAATTTTGTTAATAGAAAAGCAAGAAAGATCTTTCTTCAGGACCAACAAATCATCATGAGATATTAGGAGATGCTTAAACATTTATATAGGTGACTAAATTACGGGCCCTTGTTTCCTATAAAGGCAATGGGGCCTAAGAAAGGCAACAAGGTACTATGATTATAGATTTCTAATTAATTTTGGATGCCTTAGAGACTATAAACAGATTATAGGTACCTAAAATAGCAATCAAACTTAAATACCCCGAAACAAATCTCTATGAATATTTTCTTGAATTTTTAAGGCAAGACTATATTTGACTGTGCAAAACTGTTAAGTTTTTTTAAAAAAGTACATCTATTCTAGTGTCACATTGCTGATCCTGAGGATTTTTCATGTATGTTATCTCAGTATTATATCTTACTGTTTCATTGTAAGTAGTTTATTTGTGTAAAGAAAAATCTACCTCCCTCTATACAAGGGTAGTTCTGAGCATAACAAATAAATAATTTACAATATTGTACCAAAGAAATAGAAGCTTTAATACTAGAAGAGACCTTTGTAATCCATAGCTAACATGTTTTTTCTGTACTGAAAATTTTAGATAATGAAGTTGTCATAGATTGGATTACCTTGGTAATGATGTATCTGATTCTGACATATAATGTCAGGTTGCAGCATTTACTTGAAGTTGCTTTGTGCTTTGTATTCTGACATGGTATGACTCACATAGCTTGACTTGATATGTCTTAAACTGACATCTTGCCATAGATATGCAAATGCTTCCATTTTCTGAAAAGAGCAATTAAAATACTCTTGATAAACCAAGAATTCTACAGAAAAAATACTGATAATTTCCCACATTGTTAGGATATAAATAGTATTATACAGAATTTGCTAGCACACTTTAGCATTTTTTTAAATGTACAGAGGTATCTGTGTAACAACAAATAAGTGATACTGTTCTGAAAACAATATTGTATTTAAGACTGTAAACATGCTGGTAAACAGTAATGCTACTTGGTCACACACTTCACACTTATTTTTGAAAATATAGCACACACACATATAAGCATAAAACTATAAAAAAACCAAATCATGTTCTATTTGCTTCTCAGTATCCATTTTTTTTTGCTTCTCAGTATCCATTTTTTTTCATGTGCTTCTCAGTTTCCATTGTGCAAATAGGAGCAGTTAGGCTCAGCTGTTTTTTTCCTTATGAAGACCAAACCCATGATATTAAATATCTTCTGTACCTCATTTGCCTCATTTATTGACTTCTGTTCATTTCTAGGGTTGTCCAAAGTCCTGATTTTTTAAGCTCTTTTGATACAATGTCCTTCACAATTTTCTAAAGAATTAGATTTCCCTTAGAAAATGTCCCAGCTAAACAATACAAAAGCTGGAGATAAACTTTGCCGGTCAAATGGATTTGAAGATAGAAAAATGCTTCCACTGGAAATATTCTTGCCTGATTTAATTTGGAGTCTAAGACATGTTTGTGTTTTACAACTAACATAGTAAAGTTGATAATCCTATGTAAGTTTATAAATTATAATTGCTGTATTCATTGCTATAGATATAGGAAACTACTATATGTTGTAAGGCCTAACTTTCAGCTGTCTGGTCCTCATTGGAATCATCACAATGGGATCTAAAATTTGATAGCCCATAAAGAATGTCACTTAAGGCTCAATAGCTTCCATTTTCACTTTTGAGTGAAAATGACTAAGTAGTGTTTGAGGTACACTAGTGTACTTCAAGCATTTGGGTGTTGTTGGCAGATAGGGCATCTGTGTGAAACCTGTGATCTACTGGAGTAGCAGCTGGGAACCTGATGGGATACCCTCAAGTATCTCTGACAGAAGACGACATCTATGTATGAGCAAGTGAATTTTGTCCTTAAATCAGGGTACCACATGTAGCTATCAGTGACTATTCAGTAAAAATATAAGAAAGTAGGGGGATAAAATTAAGGGAAATATTTTAAACTGTGCTTTGCCTACATGGTCTGTCAGGAGCAGCACAGAGACAGTGTACAGGCACTAGAAACAAGAACTCTTGTTTATCAGTCTTGACCGATTTTTTGAGTTCCTCTTCCTTTTTCCTCTTTGCATTCCTGTTCCCATTTAAAGACAGCTTGAGTATGAGTATATATAGGAATGAATGTGACTTTAATTTTGGTGTCTACAGTTAGATGGTTTTGTACTCCAAGAAGTCCTTTAGGGCTGAGAAAGTATGAGAAATGGTGAACCTGGCATTGTAATCCAGAAAACAATCTTATGTCCTGTCCCCTGATTATTACTTAAAGGCAAATTTTTCTTTGTAATGAGAAGAGCTGTTAGACTAGAGATTTCTGTTGTCAGCTACATAGTCAAACAACTAGGTAAGAGGTAAATGTCCCAATGGAAAAACGGAAAACATTGAGTTATCCTGTATTCTGCATTTGCAAGATGGTCTTGCAGAGACAAAAGTATGTATTTGAGTCTACTGAAGCTCAGGTGGGCATGCTAGGTGGTCTACTTTCTTTGCAGATAATTTTGTTTATATAAAATACAGATATTTTTTCAATGGAAGAAAAACCAGTTGCTGTGGTTTACGGTTGATTTGTGTTTCATGGTCAGTGTGGGTTTTGTAGGTTTGGTATTGTTTTTGTGGGGGTTTTTTAATGAAAGATGAAAATATGATTGTTTAGTAATTGTATAGATGACTAGAATTTGTTTTCTATAGCTAGACAAGGCAAAAGAGAAGAACATTTACAAAATTCAATATCTTGAAAAAGGATTAGGTCTATTAGTTTAGGCAGTGTGAGATCTCTCACGTAAGTTGAGAAAATGTGACTGAATATTTGTACCAGATTTTATCAATATCCTCTGCTAGGCAGATGCCTAGCTCCCATTATTCTCTGACCTGGAGCAAGGTGAAATTAAGGATTGCCTTGTTATTGCTTGAATTGAAATTCAGTTTATGGTCAGATTAAATTCAGAACACAATAGATGTAACCTAGCCCTTTATCAAGGCAATTTATTAATTTGCAATCTTTCAGAGTGTAAAAAGTTAGAAATTTGAGCAGAGAATAGGTCTGTATCACTATATGCTCCTAACCTCCTGTTTCCCATATTTTGGAGAAAAAAGCCAATAGCAGCAGAGGTGGACAGAGCTAAATATTTCACAGGTCCAAGAACTGTCGTCAGAAACTATAACCAAAATAAACAAACAAATAAATAAAATGAGAGAAGTATAGAACATTCTTCAATAAGAGCAGGAGAACAAGACACTACCCAATAAGGAAAAATAGTCTGAAGCTCTACTTGCATAAGGAACTATTATATAGAATTACCTTTTCAAACAAGAAACAAGTGTTTGATCTCAATCTAGTGAATAGTGGTGTTTCTGCTAATAATATCTGCTAATATAAAAACAGTTAATCATAACAAATGGACAGTAATTGAATATTAATGTGACTTTACTCATTATTAAAAGGGAACAGGACACTAAGCTATGCTGAGTTTGCATAATGATTAAGATAATTTTTTAATATAAGAGGCTTCCAAAAAAATATATTTTAAAAGGGCCTAGATAGTGAATGACTTGATCAAGCTTTCTGTGCACTGAAATAAAAAATAAAAGTAAGAAGTGAAGAGGAAAACATAATTTTCTAATGTAAATTTGTTGAAATTGTAAAAAGCATGTTATATGTAATTGGAGTTTAAGCCTCATTTATGTGAAGCAAAATGTGGACCGAAAATTTCAAAGCACTTGGTTTAGGTTATCAATTAAAAATGAAAACTGGATACACATCACAATTCATGTGAAAGATGAGAAAACAGAAATAAAAATGTAAATAAAACCCCATAAGTCAATAGAAACAAGGGAATTTTATGACCCAATTAAATATTTAACATTTGCCTTCAAAATGACTGAAGCATCCAACATTTCATCTGCTAAGAGTAAAAAATAATTTTTAAAATATCTTCACAAAGCATGCACTTCTCCAAAATGTACATATGTTTAGATGGAATAATCTCATACAAATCCCCATAAACTAGTATATTCATATCTGAATATTTGATTGGAATAGCAGAAGCTACAGCTCAACAAGATGGCAGGCTGCACTTCTATTCTCTGAAAAGAAATGTGCTGTATTTATATTAAATATATTATATATTTATATTTAGTAGTATTTTTATTAGAAATTATCCTAAATATCTTACTTGAAATATGTGTTATCTAATAAAATGTTAATGCCCACGAAGTGAATGTAGTAAGTGGTTCCTATATGAAAGCATCTCTAAATCCATGATTTTATTATAAGCTTCAAGTGGGACAAACTGTTCTTAGACTAGGAATAATCCATAACAGATTGAACATTCTAAAAAAAAAAATTGCAAATGCACAACACTAATTATCTTACAGATATAATAAGAGAAACTCTAAGATACATATTAAAAAGGAGGAAAGATTGAAATAGATTGGTTGCTATAAAATAAAAGCTGATTTATTCCAACAGAAAAAAACCTGTATAGGTCCAGATTATGAATCATACTAAAGAATTTATAACAAGAAATATATATAATTTCTTATATATATAAGAAATTCTATTTAATTATTTCCTCCAGGTACATTTATATCTGAGCTCAAAACTTGCAGTGTGCTTCCGGTGTAAAATCACTGAGGCTTAAAATTGCAGATCTAGATGTTTCATGTATCTGCAATGCTAAATAATATAGGTATTGCAAAATGTCATCTGTTCCCAAGAAATATAACCTGCTTTGAATAGACTTAAAGCTTGGTAAGACATCCACAGATAACTGTCAGAATGATTAGTGTTCTTTACCTGAAATGTACCATGCTTCAGATTGAAGGAGATAAAACTGTGAAAGGTTGTAGGTGTTTTTTTCCTGGGATTGAAAACAGAAATAAAATTATGCTTGGGAGCACTCCTGTTTTACTGAGGGAAAGTAATTTCCAAATAACAGTCAATAAATTGACTATGACTATCTGTATGTTTAGTTGGACACAAAATAGTTTATTTCAAAGGTGAGAAATGAGAAACAGTTATTGTTATTTTGATGAAATTTACAATGTCTTGTATGTTCCTGGAAAGCTTGTCATACCTACTGAATTTTTACCTCTGTACTGATATAGAAATATTAAAAAATTAATTGTAGTAGGGACTAGATGTATGGAAGTGAATGCTAGAGTTCATAAAAGGACAATTTTGTAAATACCAGATTCAATGAGAAAGGCAAACATTTGCCTTTGGCATTTGAATAACTAAAACCAAAGAAAGCCTTTGACTGTGTAGTGTAGAAATACCTGAAAACAGTTCTGTGAGATTTCATTGATAGTTTGACAACTACTGAAAAATATTTCTGTGATCTTTGGGCCATGGGACTACTGAACAAGTCTTTTCCCCCATCATTTCTGTTAAAATAAATATGCAATAGATTTGAAAAATAAAAGGGATATGGGTTAGAATAATAGGGGTATAATATAAAAACTAAGGACCCAATATTGGTTTTTTTTATGGAAGAAGACATGATGGATACATAACCAAGGTTTCATGGTATGTATTCAAAGCTTGCTTTTCTTTTTTTCTTCATTATTTCTTCCCAAATACCTTTGGTAGCTGCTGGTACTAAAATACCTCTGGGTACAAAACTAAGCAAGAGATTATATTCTAAAATATTTACTATGGGTGCTTTTCTTTCTTTCCTTTTTTTTTTTTTTTTTTTTTTTACCAGAAGCTCCAAAGAGCAGGATCTGCTACTTATTTGTTAGGAAAGTAATGTAGCCCAATTGGAATGGAATTGAATTAATTTCAGTTCACTATTGATATCCACCATAGAGATGCATCAGAAGACATAATGGCAACTAAACTCCCTGTATTGGCTACAGAAGGCAACTCAATGACGTATGCTGGTTTCCTAAAATTGGACAATATGAATAAATAAAAGATTGTCCAATGAGTTCTTGCACTGTAAATGAGATAACTTTCTTTCAGAAAGCAGAATAATTACCTGAAATGAAAGGCAGAACAGGTTAAAATCTAATCTGAAAGTAATTTGCCTGTAAGTTATCTACAAGAAATTAATCAGTGAGTACTACAGAAAAATGAAATAAAAAGTTTCTGAAACTTGAAAACATACAAAAATATGCTGACATGAAAGAAGGACAATGAGAAACTAAATGGTGCATCAAGACCTTTTAATGATCTGTAAATAAAGAGAAAGCAAGGATTAGTAAGAAAGAGTAACACAGCTGGGCATGAGGGGAGAAGACTAAAAAGACATACAAAAGCCAAAGCCATAAAAAAATACAATAAAAGAGAAAAAAGCACAATACAACGGAAAAAGTGGGGACTAATGAGAGAGGCAGTATTATAGCAGAAGAGAACTGGGTATTTCAATGGACTGCAAACTTACTGTAAATTAGCAGCATTATTTATGCTTCTGCCTGAATAAATCAGGAATAATTCCTTTATATGGGAAAACTCTGCAGTGTATTACAAAAGTGCATAATGGTACTGTTGCAGCTGTGATAATCTATATTATATTCATGGGGCTAATAAAACATCTTACCTTTCCCTACAACCTCTGCTTCATTAAGCGGAATAATGCATGTAAGACATAGAAGGTAATTATGATGCTTTGTTTGGCATGGGGGACATCTGGCATAATGCCTCTAGGACTGGGCAATGGACTTGGAAAAAAAACCAAGCGACTAATAGGAGAGAGTTTAGAAGGCAGCAATACAAATTATTAGAGATGTGAAATAATATAATCAAAGGAAAGAAGAAACTGAGATAGCACAGTGATAATAGACTTGAAATATTAAATAAAATATAAGGGAAAGGAAGGGGTGATTAAGGATACTTCATGTCTACTAATGGTAGAACAAGAAATAATATGCTTAATTTGAAAAAAAAAATATTGAATTATTTTGTTTAGATATTAGCATGAATTTACCAAGCATTTTGATGATTACCTAGGGAGGTTGTAGGGTCTCAATGTTAAGATTTTTATCAGGATAGGAGTCATAGGTGGGATAATGGATCTTCAATTCAAGCTAAGAAGTCACACTTCACAGAAAATAACAGTGTTTTCCTTGGAGCATGACTTCATTAGGCATCATGTGGGTCTGTGATGTGTCTCTGTCATCACAATGTAATTCTAGAAAGTTCCCATGATTGCCACAGTGTCAGCCAGATGACAGTGCTTGTGGCAACTGTTCACAGCTTCTGCTGGCAGTGCAGTTTTGGTGGGTTAACTGTGGCTGGCTGCCAGATGCCCATCCAGCTTCTCTCTCAGTCCCGCTCCTCAAATCAGTATAGGAAAAAAAAAATGTGATGGAAAAGCTGCTGGGTCAACATAAAGGCAGAGAGCTCACTTACTGATTACTGTCATGGGCAAAGCGCACTTAACTTGGGGAAAATTAAGTTATTACTAATTCAAATAGAATTGGATGATGAGAAACAGACAAAAATAAGAACATCTTCTAACTCTCCCTCTCTTTCCAGGCTCAACTTCACTCTCATTGCTGACTCCTATAACTTCTCCCTCTACAATGGCACACAGAAGGATGGGGAATGGGGCTTGTGGTCAGTTCGTAACTGCTCCTCTGCCACTTCATCCTTTTCATGCTTTTCCTGTGCTCCAGCATGAGCTCTCCACACCCCTGCTGCCAGCAGCTTGACACCTACACCCAATACAGCAGACAAGACAGTCCTGCACTGTAACCACTGACAGTTTTCTATAATCTTAACAGCTGTATAGCTACAGATCCTCAGTAACATGTGTCAACCTGTAATAAAGGCCAAATTGCACTGCCAGTTTTTCCTGGTGAGAAACAGGAGTAGATCAATTTAAGGTAGGGGAATAAGAACTTTTAAGTCACAACTGTACAGGTACATCTCTGTAAGTTTTGTTGCTGTGTCTCTAAAGAGTTAATTAATACCACTAAACCCTTTCCTTTTTGTCATGGTTTGAGTTAGAACAGAACTAATTCTGTTCAGTGGTTTTACTTTTCAGCTCAGTTCTTTAACTAACTATACTTTCTGAAGTTAATGGCATATTTTCACAGACAGTGTCTACTTCTATCAGTGAGAATGCTTGACGTTTACAGTTTCTACCAAGGATTGATCTCCAGAAAGGCTCTTGCTTATACTTGCTCCTGTGAAGACCAAGATCATTGCTAAAACTTGTTGGAGGGGGTGCTTCTCTCCCTGCGGGGAGAAGCACACATCAAAGGTGACCCTAAATGGACCAATGAAATATTCCATCCCATATACATTATATGCAGTATAAAGCTGAGGGATCATGAAGGTCAAGTTCTCTTCTTCAATGACTGGCATCTAAAGTAAAATCTGTTCCTTCTGCCTTCAATCCTGAGCTGTATGTTCCTGAATCAGTTCCAGAATCCAGCTACTGAATCCCATTCCTGTCTGCCACTGAGTCTAGTCTGGGACTTACCCGGTGAGTACTCCACAGCATCAGTGGTGACTGTGATGTAATTGCCATCAGTGGGGGTTGGGTTTGACATTAGTTTTGTATATATTTGTATATCTTTCATTTTATTACAATAATTTTCATTAAAACTGTTCTACTTCTCTATTTCAGAAGTCTCTCTTCCTTATTCCCTTTATCTTCCCCTTTGGGAAAGTAGAAGGGTTAATAGAGAGTATTTGCCATGTGTCTAGTGGACAGCCCAGCCTCTAAACCTTGACACTTTTTTGAGTATATTAATTACAGTTGTTTTCATCATATATCTGTCCGTTTCTCCAAGAGCTGGTCAGTAAAGCTATGCCCTCCATCAGAAAACCCTATCTCAGTCAGATAAAATAATCCAGACATCAGATAAACCTTTTAACTTAAATTATTGATCTGTTTTACACAATCACAGTCAATTAAATCAAAGGTGATTTTCTGTTGAAAAACTATGGAAATTTAGGAAGATGTCTCAAATACCTAAGGAAAAAACTTTTAATTTTTCACCAGAACAGTTCAGTTCCAGATGGTGATATTCCTGCAAGGTCTGTGTCAGATTTACATAAAACCCCATATTATTTTCTGAAAACTTGGGTGTTGTAGATGATTTAGTAATTCCAATGGATTTATTATCATCCATATGGTTTTCTGCTGTCTGTGTATGCTCATGTCCATATGAGGAAGTATATTATCATTATAGATGTGTCCATAAATCACGAATAACTCTTCTTTTAGCTAACTTCCCCTTCAATTATATGGAATTTAATTTTGACAAAAAGTTTAGGTCTTACTGAAACAGAAAGGGGAATAGTCGTGGCACAAGTCTTATGTTAAAATCATAACACATTATGAATTTATTCCTGTTACAGTTTAAGATTTTGGATCAAATTTTCTTGTGTAAAGCCAGTGCTACAGTGTTTTTTGAGTCAGGTAAAACGTGGAGTAACATTTGTTATTTGGTGCTCATTTGCAAAGGAAAAATGACTTTCTAAATTATATTTTATGACTGGATTTCATGTTGAGGAAAATTTCAAAGTTCTCTGCATGTAAAAGTACCTCTAGGCAGGGCTTACTGCTAGGAGTGAATGATGAAATTAACAATGATAATGTATGAAGAGAACATTAGAACAAAGTAGAATAGGCAGGTAAGTATATGTAGGAAATGGTAAATCTGGGGAAAGCAATCAACGTCTAAAGATGGAAATATTTTTTTAAAAAGGAATGTTTACTCTGGTAATGATTATTTTTATGATGCAACCTTATTACATGAAACTTTTGCTAAATACAAACTCTAAATACAGAGCTAAAACATTACAGTAATGCCTCTATTCTGAGAAAAAAAAATAATCATTTTACTGAGAGAGAATGATGCAATAATTAGGTTAAACAACAGATTTAAACAAGAAGAATCATGTGCTGTGTATTTTTTACAATCAAAATAAGATTTTTACATGTTTCCCTGGAACGTGTATGTTTGTATACTGAGTAACATCTTCTGTATGAAGAGTGTAGTTCCTGGAAATGAAATAGAAATTAAAAATTGATCTTAAAATTATGTTTTCCTTTTGGCTCTTTTGCTGTTTTTGTAAATAGACATAGTCTTAAAAAAAAAATTTAAAAAAATATTTCTTGATCAGTTCTTTAGAATATAAAGTTTAGGATTAAGTTTGGATTTTCTATTTCCCTTCTCTATATTCTTTCCATTTTCTGGCAAGAATTGTTATTGAATCAATGCTTAAATATCCTTTATTTATTCTATATTTAAAGTACTCAGTAAATTTCTTTTATGTGGAGACCTTGTGATGTGAGAATTTCAGCTATTTTAAAACCCATTCTCTTGAAAAACTTTCCTACATATTGGCACTATAGAGAAAAGTATCACTTTGGATCACAGCACCCAGCTATTAATTCTTACACTCTATTACACTGCAGATGGTTTAAGGTGAAGGGCTCAATTCTCTGCTGCAATGAGTCACTTACTAGGTTAAGCAAACAAATCTCTATAGTAAACAGCTTCTCAGTTTTTGAAATGACAAAAGCTTTTCCTCCTTTTTCCCTATATCAGTGTCTCAATTTCTCATTCTAAATGCTCAACTGATTTTTTTTACTTCATTAGTCATTTACGTTCCTACAGTGCTCTGCTTGTATTGTTATTGCTTGATTTCACAAGTCCTTTTCTGAAGATGCATGAACAGAGGAAGTTGCTAGGGAAGGAGTGAGAACAGCCTCTATATTTAGTCTCACAATCTCTCAGCACTGTTCTAAACAACAGCAGATTTTAGTAGACACCATAATGGGCATTTTTCATACATTTTTGTGATGTACTTCCTGTGTGCTCCCTTCTCGGATGTGCCTGTGGTGCGTGGTGCAGTCAGAAGCATGGGAGTGTCTGTGAGTCCATCTTATGCAACTGGTCCAGTTTCTCAGCAATGGTTTGATTGGAAAACACAGTATTTCTCCTTGATATGCCAGAGATAATGGTCTTCGAGAAGTCTGTGTGACTCAGTAGCTGCTTACTTTGTAAATTTCCTAATTTGCACCCTTCAATCTACATTCCACCTATAGGGACATTTTCAAATCTGAAAATTATTTTGTAAGATGTGTTCCGAGGTTAAAAAACAGTTACTGATATTCCTCCTGTAGTCTGATATTCTTCACTCATGTAGCTGCAGAGAGTGAATGATTCTGTTGAATGTTAGAAGAAAAGGGTTAAAATTGAAACTGTTTGTGAACTCAACATTTTTAACTAAACCCCAGAACTTTCTGAGATTTGTTTCTATCTCCTTGTCTATAATGTAACTCTAATTTTGTAGTATTATTTTTTAATATTGCAAAAGGATACAGAATTATGACTCTATTAGACAAGAATCTGAACACCTCTCTTGAGGTCAGGGGAAACTGAATGAAATTAATACTGTTGTAATAATACTTAGTATTTTTCATGAAACCTGGAACTGTTTTTTTTCTAGAGCAACAACCTTTTCAAAGTACTTTGTCATACATGCCAGCTTGTGATGGCTTTTTGGAAAACTGTGTATTTGATATATAGGGTATATACTTTTTTTTTCCCCTGTTTTGTTTTTCTTTTTCCTTTTAAATCTGCTTGAGAGATCACACTGCCAGAAATGTGTGTATTATGAGCTATGTTCCACTGCTTTGATTAAGAAAATAGTTCCATCCATTTCAGGAGCACAGTTCCTGATATATAGGATAAGGTAATGAAGCCACAAAATTTGCACCAATTTGTACTATATTTGCACTTTCTGTTTTGAATGTAATTTCTTTTACTTCCAGGAGATATTGCAAGCAGTGTCTTGCAAACTGAAAATTAGTCACTTAGGTTGTCAAACATGTCAGTCTCCCATCTTTGTATGCTTTTTTTTTTTGTTTTCTGGTCCCTTTACATTTTGATTTGGTAACATAGCTCATATTCCATTCTGTTATGGAATTAATTTAATGACAACTCATTGGAAGTCAAAAATATTGTAATCTGAAATTTGTATTCAGGAATATTTTATTTTATTGAGCCTAATGAGTCAAATTTATGCAAATTCAGGGCCCTTACTGATGAAGGGCTTAATATCAGTTGATCAAGTGCCTGCCTTTAAAGAGATTTGTGAAGTTTCAGCTCTGAAGTAATTTGCAAATTATTCCAATTCCAAAAGTAAGCATATTTAGCAATAGATTAAATAAAAAATTATATACTATTACTGTATTTAATACATTACTAATTGTAGTTATACAGCTATGAGAACTTTAAAACATCCCTGGAGAGAACCCAAGTATTTTTGTTTTAATAAAATACTGATTTCATGAGCATCAGGAATATTGTCATGATTAACAACAGAAAGATAAGAGTAAATTAATATGATAAACCCTGGTTTGTTTTAAACTGGCCTTGATTTGGAGGACCAGAATCTGAGCTTCAGCACATACATTTATTTTTTGAAGAAAAATCTGAATCTGAATCTGATTAAATATATAATGTGACTTTCTTTGCCCCTTTGTATTGTATCTACCAGTCTGATGATGAGGCCTGATAGGCATGGCAAATAAATTAAAAATAGAACTGACTTTCAAAGAAGAATGTGAAATAAGAATGGTAATACACTTAGTAGTAGTTGCATAAAACAAGGAAACAAATTAGTATAAGATAAAAGCAAGGTGAATAACACCTTTATTACTAGAAAAAAAACCCAAAACCTGAAGTGGTCATAGAGAAGGAAGGGTCACACTGTGGGAAGAACTAAGAAATGGGAATGGTACTCACGGCTGATTGGAGGTCAGTGATATTAGTGACATAATCTCTGCAGGGCTTTTTCAGCTACTTTTTGATGAAATAAGATAAAAGGTTTTCCACTCAAATGGAGTGAAGTAAGTGAAGGCCATTTTCAGTGATAATACAGCATCATATAATAGTTTGTGTTGGAAGAGACCTTAAAGGTCACCTAGTCCAACCCCTCTGCAATGAGCAGGGACATCTTTCACTAGATCAGGTTGCTCAGAATCCCATCTGACCTGACCTCAAATGTTTACAGCCACCACCTCTCTGGGCTACCTGTTCCAGTGTTTCACCATTCCCAGTGTAAAAAATTTCTTCCTTATATCTAGCCTAAGTCTACCCTCTCTTAGCTTAAAACCATTACCCCTTGTCCTATTGCAACAGGCTGTGCGAAAAAGCTTCCTGCATCTTTCTTGTAAGATACTTCAAGTACTGAAATTCTGCAGCAAGTTGTCCTTGGAGGTTTCTCTTCTCTTGTTCATTTATTTATTTATTTATTTATTTATTTGGTAATACAATTTTCTTCACTTCTTAATACAAAACTGTTGCATTTTAACACCCCTAACTCGTATTATTATATTGAGGAAAGGTGGAACCTACAACCTGATGAATCAACAACCTGATGAATCAACTTTGTGAGCACATATGTGCATGTATCTGTGTAACAGACAGAATGGTCATGGAGGGAAAACAATATAAACAGTATCTCATAAAGAAATTACATTTCATTACTGGCAAATAGCATCTACAAGTATTAGTCGAATGCCAGGTTGGTCTTCTCCTTTTTCCTCTTTAAACTTAAGATCTAGTCTGCCTAACATTTTTTAACCATTAATTGCAAGAATTTTAAGGTTTTATGGATGAATAAATGGTACAAAAATTAAAGTATGTTTATAGGATACATTGCTTATTTTGATAGCACATCAGCAAACATGAATATGTATTATTTCAGTTTATTCTACGATCTTTTTTAATTTGTCACATGGAAAACCAAACATTCCTCTTTTCACTTGTACTTCCTTTTTTCCTTGACGGTTCCTTACAAGTGTAAAGATCAAACCTCTTCTGCAAGAATAATATGGTGCAATACATGAATTTCTATTTATACTGTCAAAAAATGCTGGAAACTGAATGTTTGAAAGCTTTTCTACAGAGGAAAAAATGGAAAGTTCACCTTATTTTAAGATACTGAGTTAGATGCACTGCATAACATATGTTCACTGGTATTTTGGCTTCTTCAAAAGCCAAAATACTTGTAATATA
>WTSP01027809.1:28399-43808 GCA_025331215.1 Actenoides lindsayi | reverse complement strand
CCCCCTTGTGCTCCCTCCCCTTCCCCCGCTCCGTTGCCCTTCTGTGGCCACGCTCCAGCCCCTCAATGTCCTTCTTGTAATGAGGTGTCCGAAACAGAACCCAGGATTCAAGGTGAATACTTTATGCACCACCTCTGCTTGGCATTTTTTCTGGTGTTGGTGGGGGGTGTCCATTACACGGTGATGCTGAGGTGCAGACCTCCCAGGCCAGGCTATTTCTAGGTCTGAGCTCCTGGTGGAACCATCCATGGAGCCACCCTGAACCGTTCCCATTGCGACCCGTGTAAGACCACAGCACGTGCAAGGTTTCAAGGTGCCAAGAGGAGTTTGGGTTTTGCTGCTTTAACTCTACCATGTTCTTCAGGTTTCTTCTTGGCTGAAAACTACAGGATTTCAATTGTCTGGGTTGACGGATTTTGAGAATGTGTCACAGTTTCTGTTTACTGTCCTCTTCAGTTAGCACTGGCATGAAAAAAAGAAATCATTTCTTATTTTTATGACTAGTGGTGGAAAAAAATGGAAAATATAACTTGGAGCAGCAGATGGATGAAATCTGCTCGAACTCAGCATCGTGCCTGATAACAGGTATCATTTCAGGCTGTCAGTAGCCCTGCTGAAGGCTGCTGGGGTCACCCCTATTCACAAAGACAGATATGCCCAACTGTCACCTGGTGTGAGGCTCAGACCAAGAAAGGTGCCTATTTCCTATCGATTTGCCTGCCAAAGAAGCTTGCAACTGTTTGTGTGGATCTTCGTTTACTTGAGAAAGTCTATGTTGGGTTAAGCCCAAGGTCCAAGTATCTTCTTGTGTTGTCTGGATATTTACTTTTGGGGCCTGGACACTTTTCGGGGGTCTTTAACCCTGGATTTTTGTGTTGGATTTTTTTTTTCTTGAGCCCCAAACCTGCTGAACTTTGTTTAATGCTGCGAGTGAAGGTTTTTATAGAAATTTGGGTAAAACCAGTAAGCCAGGATGGGGCTGTGGGGCTGGAATCTCCTCCTCTGAGTTCTGAGATATTAATACTGAAAGGGCACTGGTTTCTTTTCTGCTGCAAATGTGAAGAAGCTTCAGGATGCTCCCGGAATAAGCCACCAGTGAGTCCTTAGAGGTGTTTTTTCTGGGAAGGAAGGCAGGGACATTTTAATGAGGGGCAATGTCAGAGGTAGGGAAATACCCCCCTAATTGTATGCAGATGATAGAGCTGGTTCAAGCCTTTTGACTAGTGAAGCTTTCCTCAATTTGGGATATTGTGATCCTAATCAGGGAGCTTTCCAGCCGTACATCAAAGCAGAGCCCGCATACCTTCGGGCTGGCACCGCTTGATTGCCAGGCTTCCTGCTCCCAGGCTCATCCCTGGCCAGGTGTCTTTCCTGCTGTGGACGACTGATTCCTTTCTACCTTTCCATCACTGAGGCAAAGAAATTTAATCCCAATATTACTGCCAGCCCTGGAAAAGGACCCACTGATTTGGAAATTTCACCCTCTTGTTGCCCTGAAATATCAATGCGAGGCAACCTCTGATACCTGCTTATTTCATTGCCAACCTCTAACCTGAGGTGGAGCAGACCTGTCATTAGTGCATTCATCTGGGGTTAGATCTGTCAGCTTCCTTCCCCTGCTCCTCTTTTGTTTCTCTAATTACTTTGATTGCATCTCTGTAGCCAGCTCGGGGCTGGCGAGGCTGTGAGATCCCCGGCCCAGTTTGTGTCCCCGGTTCCATTTCTCTAGGCGTTGCGGGAGGGCTGGGGTTTAAACTTGTGAATGTCGCCGTATTTAGGTCTGCAGGGAACTTTTCAGTCTGCTATCCACGAATGTCCCAGTGGCTGAGCCTGGTTTTCAAGCTTTTCCTGTTGCTTTTTGGTGCTCTGTGCCTCCCTGCCTTGTACCCAACAATGCTGGGAGCGCTGGGCTGCTCATAGCCGCTCTGCAGAGGCTCAGCCCTGGGTGAAGCATCTTCCAGCACCCTTTAGGTGACATGTCCTATTCCACAAGGATTTTGTGTCAAATTTTCAGTAACCAGGCGGTTGAAGGAGTCATGTTGGAGCTCTCGTTGCCTTATGTTCCCCTGGGGTGCAGATGTGCCGTGGGTCTCTGGGAAGGGTCCCTCCAGCCTCTGCGCTCCCCTGCCCGTACAGACCCTCCCTGGAGCTAAACCAGAGTATTTGGCATTTTGAGATAATACCTTGACGTGCAAGATAAAGGAAAATGAAGCATTTGTGACAGTCTTTTTTTTTTTTTTTGTCTTTTTGGTTTCCCTCCCCAGGGGCTGATTAAAATTCGAGGAGATCGCTGCTGGAGAGAGTTAACCTGCATGGATTACCACTACGAGGTGAGTGATCTGCACGTGAAAACTCATTTCTCTTGTCTGCTTTACTTTGGTAGAAAAATTTTCTCTCCTGCCAAGCAGCTCTCCATGTTTTCCTTCTTTATCCTAGTCGTCTGGGTCTGGAAACACAGCCAATGTCCATGTGCCAGCTCAGTGATGCTGTTTTTCCCAACCACAGTCCTAAAAAAGACCAATTTCTCCCTTCCCCTCCCCATCCTGGGCTGATTCAGGAGCAAACCTGAGCCTCGCTTAGAACTCCCTCTGTAAAAAGGCGACAGGAAAGGAACAGAAAGGAGTTTTCCTCAGCCTTGCACCGAAGGCTTTCTGCTTACGCTTCCAAAACCTGGGCGGACAGAAATAGAGCATCTTGGTGCTCTCCAGTCGCCGGCAACTCCGAATTACAGGGTTTTAGCTTTTTGACATCTGTTTCAGTGATTACACTGCCTTCTGATTATAAGCCGGTGGTTTGAGTTCTGGCTCTGAGTGTTGTCTCCTCTTTGATTGCTGAGAGGAGGAGCTCAGCTTCCCCTCTCTTTTTACCTAGGTTTCTGCATTTGCGTTTCGTATGAGCGGTGTTAAAAAAGAAAGACATTGCTGGGTGTGGTGATGCTTCGCTGGGTGAGTAGCCCCAGTTTAATGAAGGGACTGGCACTGAAGCAATATTCCCTTCTCTGGATTAACGTCACGGCCATTGAAAATGATCCCTGACGTTAGATCACCCCTGCTCTGTAATCCCCATCCATCTAACGAGCGGGTGAACTCACCGTGTCCGTTACCACGAGGCTGCAAAGCCTCAGCCTGGTGCAGTTTCTGGTGCTTGTCCCATGTTGGTAAGACCTGGGTATCCCCCATCCATCTAATGAGTGGGTGAACTCACTGTGTCCGTTACCGCGAGGCTGCAAAGTCTCAGCCTGGTGCAGTTTCTGGTGCTTGTCCCATGTTGGTAAGACCTGGGTATCTCTTTGTGCCTCGGCCACGCGGTTGTTTCCAGCCAGTGGGTCTGAGCTGCCAGCCCCTGGAGAGGTACCTGTGGGGTGACATTCTTCATCACGTCTGGAGAACGTTTTCCCCCTTCCAGTTAAACCTGGCAGAGCCTGACTTCTCTGCCCTGCAGAATGTGTTCCAAGGAGTTGCCTTTGAATTCCTTCTTATGGAGTGGGCACACAGGAGTGGTGGGAACAAGGACGCTCAGATGGGACCTCGGTCTTTCCGCCCTTGTGTCAAGAGCAGTGCACGTGAGCGCCAGGAACCACATCAGCAGTCTTGTTACAGGATTGGGATTCTTCTCCCCAAGCTAGAAAAAAAAT
This sequence comes from Actenoides lindsayi, assembly GCA_025331215.1. NCBI lineage: Eukaryota > Metazoa > Chordata > Aves > Coraciiformes > Alcedinidae > Actenoides > Actenoides lindsayi. The sequence continues at coordinate 40,174 of WTSP01027809.1, read as the reverse complement.
AAATCCATCACTTTCCCAGGCGCTAACACCTTTGTTTTTCGCTCCTGTGACTGAGTTAACTGGTCGAGTGTTTTGGAATGGAATTTGGCAGGTCCAGAAAAGTGCATCTGCTCTTTCAGCTTTATTGCTCCTGGGTTTTGTTACTATCATTTCCTTTCAGGGGGGTTTCCCCCAGAAATGCAAGGGTGACCTCTTCCGAAGGCTGCCGCTCGGTTAGCTCTTGTCGGACCATCCACGTCCTGCTTCCTTCTGAGCAAAACTCTGGATGCAAAGACCCTTCAGCTTTCTGGTTCTTAGTCCCGAACGCAAAGGCGGCCGCAGGAAATTGTCCTTCGTTCTTGCTCCACCTGGCAGCAGTCTGAGAGAAGCCGTCTCAAAGCGAGCCCCCCAGAACCCCCCGGCCGGCTCCGCTGGTGACCCCAGTCCACACCAGTCAGCCTGCGTAATCCCAAATATTTCAAATCAAAACCAGAATCAGTTCTGTAGCCCAGAAGGCTAATTAAGACCATTCCCATCGTATCCATGAGGCAGGATCCCCAGCCTGCGCACGTAATTGGGAACAGGGGCAGGGGGCAGATCACGTTATCAATATCAATTATTTTAATCCGCACAAAAGAAGCTGCAATAAAAGGAAAATGAAAGAGGCCAAACTTTGTCTGGCAGCGATAACAGACAAAAGACTGCGCTTCACCTGCTGGTTTCACCCAGCCGGAGGGTGAAGCTGAAGATCCCTCTGCGAGGGAGCTGGGAATCTGCTCGTAATTAGGATGATAAAACCGGGTATTGGACCGGCTCGTAAGTGGACCTGGGCCAAATGGAGTCTGCTGTGATGTATGTTGGCCACCCCAGCTCTCCTGTTCCAGTCCTGAACTGCGGTCCAAAATCTACACGGGCTTCTCTGCCAAGAGCATTACTGAAAACACATGGCCTCCATCTCTCGCGTGGTGAGCGCGCCCCGCGCTATTTATTTGTAGGAGAACCAGCAGCTATGCTCGTGGAAAATAACATTTCCACTTTTGTCAGGAGTCGTGTAGAAAATAGTAAAATGTTGTTATGGCTTGGGTAATTAAACGGAGCTTAATTTTCCTCCCTCTTTCCTTTCTAACGTGCAGGGCCTTTAATCCCAGCCTTTATGGGGATCTGTTCCTCAACTGAAGACCCTCTGTTTAGAGGGCTTACGATCTGTGACGCTGTGTAATTTGGAGAGGGAAATGGCAGCAGGCATGGTTTACATAGGAAAGGTATTTTCCTGCCAGGCTAACGCTCCTCTGATCCCCGAGGTGTAGCCAGGCTCCAGTAAGTGCGGAAGAGGAAGGTGGATGCTGATGGAGAGGAGAAGACTTTTGCTACCCCACCACACGCAGCCTGGCACATGGAAGCTACCTGGAGGCTGGGATGAGAGGTGAGGGTGGAAACACCCGTCGGATTAATCGTGGCTCTGGGTGCCAGGAGTCCCAAGCTCTAATCCCAGCTTGGCGGGGCACCATGAGCAGGGAATTTAACCTCCTGCTGCATTAGTTTCTCTGCTGACATGGCCAGAGGCCCCAAGCTAGGTGCGTGTGTTTGCACCCCGCTGTGCCTGCAGGTCGGGGACTCCCAGTGCCTCGTGCAGCGTTGGCCACACTGGCATGTGAAAATGGACGTGCCTGGCTGGTAACTGTCAGGGGAGGTCCTAGGGGCTGAGAGGCCACGGGCTTTGTTGGTCATTAGTTGGGTTTGCCATCGTTTCGCTGCCAGCTGGGGTTAGGTGGGTCAGATGTCTGTAAGAAATGCCAGTAAAAGGGAGGCTTTTGCTCAGTGGAACCTGTTCCCGATGTGCTAAATCCAGAGAGAAGCTGCTTCTGGGTTTTAGGTCTGTTTGTCATCATGACTATTAAGCATTTATCTACTGTGTACACAATGGTTTACAAATATGCGCGCGGCGGTTTGCAGGCTGGAGCTAGGTTTCTGCTTCCACTGGAGCCTGTGGCACGGATCCCACAGCATTCAGCAGCATCCCTCCTGTTGGGATGGGATGGGATCCCTGAATGTGCGAGTAGGGAGAAGCAGCTGAGCACATCCCCCTGTCCCTGCCTGCTCCAGAGCTCATCCTTCACCTCTGCAGAGTGCAAAAGCTCCCAACCATAGGCAAGCTTCCGTGTGCACCGGGGAAAATACTTGCTACGGAAGGTTTTGTGCCACTCAAGGCTGTTTCTGGAGCAGCGAAAAAACTTGCTAAGGAAGGTTTTGTGCCACTCAAGGCTGTTTCTGGAGCAGGATGTTGCCTGACAGGGGCTGGAGCAGTTTTCTGACCACTGTTAGTAGGTACGAGTTCTTACGAGCCAGGTGTGGGATCGGAGAGCACCAACTTGCTCCCCGGGGGCCTCTTTACTGCTTCCTCCTGTGCCAAGCTTTATCTGGCCCGAGCTTTGCTAGTTCTGGGTGTGCTGCTTAGCTGGCATGAGCACAATGTCTTAACGTGCTCCAAATGGAGAAAAATCCTCTTGTGCAACACCAAACCTGGAGCTCTCCGAGCCTCGCGCTGCGGAGCACCTTGCGACCATATGTCTTGGCGCGGGGCAGGTTTGAGTGGCACTGGCAGGAGGGGAGCGTTTCTGACCCACAGCCGGTCTGGATGGAGCCCGTGGGTTTGGGTGCTGGTGGTGGTCTTGGCAGAGTGGTTAAGCAGATAATCTTCGGGGTTTGGAAAAGGGGGAAAGTCCTCCGTGGTCCCATCTATGGCATCTCCCCGTACGGCCGTGCAGAAGTCCCTCCCGTGGGATGGGATCCGGCGATGTGTTTTTTATCGTGGCTGCCAAAGTGTTGTTGCTTTTTAATTACAGACAGATATCTTGGAAAATTCAGTCACCAACTGGTAGGAACAGCTGCCGGAGCAGCTGCTGGGGCAGGAGAGAGCAAGGAGAGGAGAGTCCTGCTGGGTGTCCTCCTCTGCCAGCCTCGCGGGAGCTGTTCAACCACGGCCAGGGGTCCCTCGTGTCCCAGTGGGCTGTCCTGGCTGGGCCAGTGCTGGGTGATGCTCAGCAGAGGTGAGAGCCATGGCACGCACAGGGCGAGGAACCTGGGGCACTGGAGCCACGCAAGTTTTGTGTTTTCTGTTTGAAGATAATTTAGTTTAAGGGATTTTTTTTTTTTGAAGGGGATGTCTTTTCTCCTGGAGTTTCTCAATGATTTATACCCTCTGCTGCAGAAAGCCAGGCTAGGAAGGCAAAGTTGCTCTTGAGACAAAAGTGAGGTGGGGGATAAAGGGAAAAGGAAAACAAAAATCTGCTTCTGAAGCAACAAACTCTTTGTCAGCATTGGAAGTAAGACGCAGGGTTTGCTTCTTTACCGTGGAGTTATCTGCTAGGTGCTCAGGATGGGTTGGAGAGCAGGAAAAGTCCGAAGGGCTTTGCTGAACAAGCCTCTGCTTCATAACCGGTCCCGTTTTAGTTCTGAATTGGTCAGTGCTGCTGAGAAAAGCTTTGTTCTTTACGTAGGACTCCACAAAGGTCACCACTTCTGATTTGTACAAATTGTGGCTAATTATTCTGTAGCTGTTTTTCTTAAATGGAGGCTGTCAATCAGGGCTCCAGCTTCTGGCATGCAGCACCTCTCCAGTTCCTGGAGAAGCTCTTCGGAGCACAATGTCTTTTGTACCTAATTACAGGCTTGCTGACTGATAGCTGTGCTGATAAGGGTGAGGAGGAAGCTCTAACTGCTCTTTAACAGCCTCTTGATTTCTTTTCTCCCTTCTCTTTGCTGTATTAGAGCTTGTTAGGCTTTTCATCGAGCTTTTTCCAACCTATTACGGAACAAAAAGTAAATAATATCTAGCAATTCATTTTGATAAATCGGAAAATGATCTGCTTTCACGATCCCCAGTATCTCAGGGTGGGCTTTATTCCAACAGTTTGCATCGCTGGAAGCAAAAATATTCCTGCCAGGGTGGCAGGGACTCGGATCTCGCGCTCAAAATGTACATTTTAAATGTAATAGGAGGGAAGCAGTGCTGAATTAAACAGAAAACAAATAATTTCGAAGCGGTAACCATGGAAAGGGTTTTGGAGATGTTTTTAATAGCATTCTGAAATATTTATGTAGCAGCCTAAGTTTACAGTTATTGTCCCTTTACAGAGTTTTCTCCCTTCTGAAGACAATAAAGGTGAATCCTGGCAGGGCTGATGGTCACAACGATGAATTATTGAGGCCAACAAAATGATTTGCCAAGCAGTAGCTTCAATGTGGAACTCGCAGGGCTGGCCTGGCCATAGGAGCTCAGCTTTGACAGGTGGGCTTTCCAAAACTGGTGTCTTCTGGGGGAAGCACTGTTCTTCCCCTTCCAACAGCCATCAAAGGAAGAACAAAGAACCCTCCCTGGTGTTTCTGACACAGTGCGGCTGAGCCGGTTGGTTGGCACCTTTCCCCCTTGCTGGTATGAAAGGGTTTGGTTTCATTTCATTGAATGCAGAATAATTTGTGTCTCTGCTCCTTCCTTCGTGCAGGGCATGAACTTGCCCAGTTTTGCTGATGGATTTTGGTGGCTGCCCGTGGGACAGGAGGTGCTGGATCACAGCTGTTGAGTTACCAAGATCAGGGCTGCTTCTGAGCCCTGGTGCATGTGTTATCAGATGAGGTTTGCTGCAGAATAGCTTGAGGCTTGGAGCAGGGACAAGACGCAGCTTTGACACGGGGAAATTTTACAGATTTTTCCCAAAGTCTTTGAAGAGGATTTGGAAGCCCAGCAGTCTGTGCTTGTAGGGCATGGGGTGAGCTCAACGCTGCTGGACGTGTAGCTGTGAACCCAAGGCAAGTGCCTGCCCTCAGCATCTGGGAGGCTTTTGAGAAGTGGCTGTGGGATTTGGTGGACCTGCCCTGGGTTTGTGGGGTTGCTCGCAGCCTGTCGTCACTTGAAACGGTGAAATTTATACTCTGGAAGACACCTTCCTGTGAAAATACGAGTCGAGGCCCATCCCTGCCCTCCCTGGACAACTTGCCAGGTATAAGCTAAAGCCACAGTTGATGAGTCCTCTGTAAGGAGAGCAAGGAGGAAAGGAGGTCCTGCCCGGGGTGGATTATAAATGCAGCTTGTTTTCATCTCCTGTTGTAAAAGCAAACTGTTCTTGGAGTTAAGGCACCAGATACCAAAAGGAAGAGCACGCCTGTGCTCAGCCCTTTTTTTTTTTTTATTATTTTTTTTTCCTTCTTCTCTGTTTCCATTTGGTCATAAGTTTTGAAGAATGACCTTTTCAGAGGCATAATTGAAAAGCCAGTTGTCCTCATTCACACGTCTCGAAAGGGCTGCTTAGCATGGATTTGAAGCTGAGGATTAGGTGCTTTCTTCTGGGTTTTTGGTGATTTGCATGATGTCAGTGCCAGCGCTGGGAAGAAGGGCCAATTCCTGACCTTGCCTGTGATCAATTAAGTAACGAGATCCATCATAAGGTAAGTGCGTGAAGCAGTAATATTGGCAGATAAATGTCAACACGACATCAAAAGCGTATTACGCTGTATCTGGATTTTGTATCAGGCTGCTGCAAGAAGGTCCCTCCCTGAGACAGGTTTTCAGATGAATCCCAGGTGCTCTGGACTGGAGGCGAGAGATCTTTGAACACGATTTGCTAGAAACGTTCGTTATTCCCAACTTTTGGCCGGGCTCTGTTGCTCGAATAATAGTTCCGTGTGCACATCACTTAAAAAGAGAGGGAGCGAACGCTTTTCAAGGTGGAATTGGTGCTCCAGTTGGGAAGATGGGCGTTGCTGGGTTTGCCCAGGTCGGGTTTGCTGGCAGAAGCACAAATTCAGAGATCCAGTGGGTGTAGAACTTCAGCTGAGCCCTTCTTGGAAGGAGGAGGCTGCTTTTCCAGAGTCTGGGCACTGGCAGCGGGTTCTGCTGTGGATGATTCAGCGCTTCTGAAAACCAGCTCTGAGCTCCCAAATGCTGCAAAGCAGTCGGTGTTCAGAAGTGTCCTCGTGGAGCTGTGATTTTAGGAGACCTAACGGTAGATACCAACGTTTACACCTAGTCAGGCTGCTTTTGAAAAAGCAGAAAAGAAAAGCAGGTTCTTCTGCAGTCAAAAGGATGCTCCGGAAGAACCAGGGTGATTAATAACGATGGACATCGAGCAGAACAAAACCACATTTCTCCTACTTGCAGGGACATGGTAGTTGATATTTTATTCCAAGCAAGGCAGGGAAGCTGGTTTCCAGAGTCGTGCAGTCGTGAGAGTGTAGGTTTACTGTCAGCCTGGCTTGTATTACCTCAACAGCAAACATGACAGGCGAGGGGTAAGTGGATTCCCAGCCACCTCAGAGTCAGCATCAGTTGAGCTTCCTCGGGACCGGGCTCCTGGCAGCGGATTCAGGAGAAGGGGAAGCGGTGTCTGCTCAGAGAACTGTCAAAATAAAAGGTAGAGCTGCGGATCAACATCATAAAGCAGACCCAGCATCTTTGGCCCGGGCTCAGGAAACCACACGCTACTGAAGTAAATTGAACGTAAGCAGGTGCTGAGAGGGGGGATCTTTGAGAATAGCTTTGAGAGGAAACCGTGGCAGGAGTTGGAGGGATGGGGTCAGGAGTTGGAGGGATGGGGTAAGCAGGCAGCCAACGATCCCTCCCAGGCACCAGCCACCAGGGGTGACAGAGCAGCTTCTGCTGCAGGATTTCGTTTATCTCAGCCTCGCCATTCAACAGCCGCTTTACTCTGCGGGTTTCTTCACCAAAAAGTACCTATTAAGGGCAAAAAATGAAGCGAGCGGTCTCCGTGCTTCTCGCTTTGGCGCGAGCCAGGCAGGTTAGTGGCACCTGCCACTCGGGTCACCCACCAGTTCCGCCCCAGCTTTCCCCTGGTTTCCAGCAATGTGAAAACAAAATAGGCTAAACCAGCAGAAGTTTCGTGGAAATGCCCTCCGGGGAACTTTCTGTTGTGAGCCCTTTGAGGTTTCTGAAGCGTAGGAAGACATTATCCCTCCCCACTGCTGGGATCAGCAGCAGAACTGTCAGTCACAGGCTATAAATGCATTGGGAATATGCCAATACCGTTTTCAGCAGTAATACAATTCCTCTTCCTGGATTCTTTTCTGTTTTTCTTAAGGATTTGTTTTAAGCCTGGTGAAAGCTTCCTGTACAACGATTGGATTTCATCTCTTCGTTACACTCTCCCACTGTTTCAAACTCGTTTGCAGACCACCCAGGACCCTCATCCCTTGCCTTTAAATATTCTCCTCTTTTCTTTTCCTTCCCCCTCTACCCCTTTGGCCTTTTTCAATCCTAATCAGATTAATCCTTACAAGGCACTTGGCAGCCACTTGAACAGCCCTCTGCGCCCTGACCCTGTATGTGGCTTTTATCCCTCTGCCCAGTTTCCCCAGTGGACGGGCAGGATGGAGCCCGTCTCTTCCCTCTGCCTACCAAGGGCTGTGGGGAATAATCGACTGCTCATGAAACGCCGAGGACCCAGGAGGTTTGTCAGCTTTGAAGGTAACGGAGGCAAAGCTCCAATAATTATTTAAATTGGGGATTTATGAGCTAGCTAATGGTGTGTTTTAAGAAATCTGCAAAGAGAAGAAAGATGACAAATTTCAGTCCTATCTGGGAGACAGAGACGGGAGGGGGAAATGGTAGAAGAAAATTTAAGAGCTTTCCAGTCTTTCTGAGTAACGTCTCTTGTTGGTTCTCTTGCTGTATGGAGGAGAATTGCTCTGTTGGCCTCCCCAGTATGGTGTCAGCAACTCCTCTATTTCTACCACGGCATCTTGGTCCTCCAGGTTTCACAACCACATCCACCAGGCAAGACTGGCTGCTTGGCCCAGGACCCATCTGCCGTGATGGGGCAGCCTCAACACCCAGCTTGGGGCTTGCTCATACCTTGCCCAGAGCCCTCGCCCAGGTGCACCCACCTCTGCATACACCAAATGGCCAAAACTAGCCTCCGTGGCAATGAATATACTAATTCTTTATCATCCTTTGTGGCTTGGGTGGACATTACTGTCTTTCCTGGTCTTCTACATAGCAACATGTCAGCTTCAGTCAAGGGGGAATTGCTCTTGTCATCCATTCCCGCCTTCCCCAGCGTTTCTAGGGGATTAACCATCATTCCAGTTCCCTTGCTTCAGAGACCTTTGGGATGATGCAAACTCTCGGTCTTTGCCAAAATGTAGCACTCTTCATTTTCTGTAACGTTTGCTCTCGACGGCCCAGAAGCCTTAAGTGAATCTGAGACTTGAACGCTGTGGTTTCCCGGAGCATCACCTGCAGAACAGTGTACGTAGAGCTCTAGTTAGATTGTCCCCCCAAAAAAGCAGCCTCCATCCTCTCTGTCTGCTTTTCCAGCAAAACAACTACATCCTTTTAATTGCAGGTAGTTTAAACAAATAAGGTACTGGTTTGCAAGCTGGAGCTTTCTTTGGCGCTCAGATTGCATCGTCGTCGGGTCGTGAAAACACGCTGCCGTTTCCTCCCTGTGACTACGAAAGGTGTTCAGTTGTTTACGGAGCGCTCGCGTGATAGGGAAGCCCGTCCTGATTTAACAAGTGCAGTAATGAATTCGTTGCCTGCAAAACAGCAGGCACAGAAAGAAGTTCTCTCCTCGAGGCTCGCTCGGAAAGTTTTGCGCAGCGCTCGAGCTAATGCAGAGCGCATGGAGCTGCCTTTGGTGGTCATGGTAGCGTTGGGTTGACGGTTGGACTTGATGGTCTGGCAGGTCTTTTCCAGCCTTAATGATTCTATGATTCTCTAAGATGCTTCTCCCAAATTAAAAATGACAGGACGAGGGGGAATGGCTTCAAGTTGCGCCAAGGGAAATTTAGGTGAGATATCAGGAAAAATTTCTTTACAGAGAGGGTAGTTAAGCATTGGAATGGGCTGCCCAGGGCGGTGGTGGAGTCCCCATCCCTGGAGGGGTTTAAAAATCGTGTGGATGTGGTGCTGAGGGACATGGTTTAGGGACCCTGGCAGTGCAGGGTGAACGGTTGGACTTCATGACCTTAAAGGTCTCTTCCAACCAGACGATTCTATGATTCTGTAGTGATTTTATATTGCACCTCCACACATATTTGGAGGGGGTTGACTAGTTCTTTGCATGTGACCGAGGCCGCTGTATAATCTGAATCACAATTTTCAACTGTGACGTCATGTATTTGCACTGAAATTCAAGGAAGCTCTTTCAGACCCATATTATAAGTAGTACGGTGTGGAAATCCATAGAAATTGGCTGCAGCTCTAGTATTGTACCAGTACATAGGTGCTCACAAGGCACTTCTGCAAAGCAAAAAGGAAAAATATGGAACCTTTTTAGAAATACATGTTTTTGATCAAGATGAGGAGGAAAGACACATTTTAGAGCGTCGTCTTTCTCAATTTGCAAAGGCTGATGAGATCATTTCGGTGTGAATGGCTTTCAAACAGGCAGCAAAATGGAAGCAAAAGTCAGGTTTACAAGAGATTTATGATTTCAGAAGTAATTATAAGGAGTGGTACTAAGACAAAGCACCTACAACAATGCAGCTAAACTATCTCAACAGATGCGTGTAACAAATCTTGTCAAGAGTAATTAAGGTTACCAAACATATTGAAAAATCTCACACAGGGTAAAAAATAGGATTCTTTAGTCATTAATCCAATATTAAACCTGAAAGATCTTATGAAAATTGACTCAACATGAGAGGAGGACAGAAAGACTAGGAATTAATTACCCATAAGGTGCAAAAGTTGCAACATGGACTTTGAAGTCTTTGATTTGGGGTGACTTTAATGACTGTCAGAATTAACCTTTCTTACTCCTAACATAGCAGCAAACTCTTTACAGGAGCTGAAAATTCAGATATTATTTCTGTCTTTAAAAAGACACCACTTTTGTGGGTGAAAATTCAGTGTAAAAAATAAATCTCTAAATAGTGGTCAGTGTTGATAATCATCTTTGTCTGCTGTCTGGACTGCCCTTTGCTCGCCTGCAGCCAGTCCATGGTAATGCCATGAGCTGTAGCATCCCCTTTCTTCCATCTCTTCTTCCATCTCTTCTTCCATCTCTTCTTCCATCTCTTCCTCCATCTCTTCCTCCATCTCTTCCTCCATCTCTTCCTCCATCTCGAGATGTGGAAGCTCCTTTCTGTCATTCAAGCCAGGGCTGCATGTTGGGTAAGAGCTTGTGCCTTGAAAGGGGCAGAAACCAGGATTGCTGGGTCAAATGCCCAGAATCATGAGATCCAGAGGCATCTTGGGCAAGTGTGTGGCAGCAAGTTCCCTCTTGGGTTTTTTTTTCATTCTTTAAATTGAAAGCCATGCTATTTGCCATCTCCTGCATGTAGGCAGGGTGTGTATTCAAGTAGTGCACTGTGTAGGTGCCAAATATCTTCACTCTGTTGCTTGACTGTAAAGAAATAGACTGGCCAGAAATAGACTGGCTGGAATACTTGACTCTCTGATCTAATATGGGCGTTTACTCAACAGGTTCAATACTGATAGCATTAAAATGTGCACTTCTTTAAAAGCTTCACCTTTTAATCACACACTATTTTGCGGGATAAATGATGGGTAGAAGAGACTTGGCATGATTCAGGGTTTAAAATTCCAAGTGGTGTCTTCAGTGGCAGCTTTTCTTTTCCTTCAGCTGGGCAGATCCTCACTTGCCCTAGCTGACAAAGAAACCTTTCTGCCAAATGAGAGGATGTTCTCTCTTTGTGTGTCAAAGTGACCAGAAGCTCTGCAGGATAAAACAGCCCAAGAGTGGGTGCTGCAGTGTAAGACAGACATTGGGGTGCTGGGAAGGGTCCAGAGAAGGACAACTAAGCTGGTGAGGGGTCTGGAGAACAAGTCATATAAGGAGCAGCTGAGGGAGCTGGGGTTGTTTAGTGTGGAGAAGAGGAAGCTGAGGGGAGACCTTCTTGCTCTCTGCAGCTGCCTGCAGGGAGGTTGGAGTGAGGTGGGGGTTGGTCTCTTCTCCTAGGTGACTGGTGATAGGGTGAGAGGCAATGGACTTAAGTTGCTCCAGGGGAGGTTTAGGTTGGACATTAGGAAAAATTTCTACACTGCAAGAGTAACTCTTCTGCACTCTCTCAGATCAAAGAGAGTCAGCAGAACACAGAGGCAGAGGGGAGAGGCAGCGCTTTACATGATACAGCTGTGCAGAAGCAGCTGTGCTAGGCCAGATGTGCACGAAGTCGGAGTTGGGCTGTAAGGGCTGGTGTGACCAAGGCTAGAGCTGCAAAAATAACATTCGTTGGGACTGCTCACTTGTGACTTCTTGAGGGTGAGGATTATGTATTAACAGCTTTAGAACAGCTTGACGTGAGCGTTGCATTTTAGCCCTCATGCAGAATTTCTGGCTGAAGATTTCTGGATGGGTTTGGGTTTGTGGTAGAGAAGAACACAGCCTTTCCCAACCCCACCCCAGCAGTTGGTGAGCAGCAGAGGTGTGTTCTACACTTACTTTTGTAATATTTGTAATCCATAAACACATTTTGGCAGTACCACAGTTGTAGAAAGGATGGGTCTGCCCTCTTGTACTATTCCCAGGATGGGGAGAAATGTTACAGGTTTGTTTTCTTTAAAACTTAGTTGAAGCAGTAAAACCAACCAGACTCTTAGTGCAGTGTCTAGCTAAATGTCTAAGCTACTTTAAATAGCCCTTCCTCTCTATTCCTGTTCTCAACTCATCCCTAAGCTTGCAGTGTTGAATGGACCAGTTGGTGCTGGTCTCTTCTCTCAGGTAATTAGTGACAGAAGCAGAGGGAATGGCCTCAAGCTGAAACAAGGGAGGTTTAGACTGGACACTAGGAAAAAATTCTTCACGGAAAGAGTGG
>WTSP01027809.1:0-28299 GCA_025331215.1 Actenoides lindsayi | reverse complement strand
GAGGGACATGGTTTAGGGACCCTGGCAGTGCAGGGTGAACGGTTGGACTTGATGATCTTAAAGGTCTCTTCCAACCAGACGATTCTATGATTCTGTGATTCCCAGAGGTGGGTGTGTTTGCACATGTCTCCTCCTCTGGTCCCTTACTGAGAAGCTGTTCCAGTTCTCAGGTTAACCCTGTGTTAATTATCACGTGCACCAGAAGTTTTGAGTTCACCTTGAAGTTTTATCGTCACAGAATGTGGGTTTGTCGAGAGCCAAGGACCAACCGCTGACAGCATTCGCCCTTCCTTCGCTGGTAGACGTTGGAATTATTTGCATATCTCCTGTTTACATTTAATTTATGCCGTTTCCCTGCAGTTCTCTGTGTTTGCAAACTTGCCCTGTTGAACAGCACCTTGATGTGAAGGGCAGTGACAGGTAGTGTCGCTTGAGTCGTCGGGGGGCTGATGGCCCCGTGTGATTCCCGTGCACAGGAAGAATTCCACCTATTTTTCCAATGCAGTTCTTTTTATTTTTTTTTTTCCCTGTCTTGCAGTGATCACAGTGCTCACAGCAAACCCTCATAGCTCTGCAAAGAAGAATACAGCGTTAGGATGGTGCACGAACGAGTTAATAGCGAGTCCCTGCCGTGGGGTTTTGCTCCAAAGTCGTGTGCGCCAAACTGACCTTTAATCTTGGAATATAAATCACTTTCCAGTCCTATTATTTGTAAAATCCTACAGGCTTGCAAATGCACAAAAGAAGCCTTTGTCTCTTATTAATTTAATTTATAGGTTAAAGTTTCAAATCGGTGGCAAGCAAAAGCTGATTTACTCCTCGCTTCAGGAATTGCCGTTCTGGAGAGCGCGGCGTTTGCGAGGCTGCCTAGAAATTGCGATGGGTAATTAGGAGCTTCTGTAATTATATCTCACATAATACAATTTCCTTATCTTTTTTTTTTTTTGGTATGTGTTCTACATAAAAGCTGGGAGGGTAACAGTGTGGATTAGCTCCTTCGACCCTAGAAACTCAACGGATTGGTAAAACCTCGGGGGTTTGTCTTGTTCTGTGAACGTTGGGGCAGGATCAGTGCTTTCGAGCCTTTGAAGTTGCTGTCCTTGTCCCCTAGGTATAAAAATCATCCCGTCGTCTCTTGCACAGTGCCATTTGTGCTGCAACAAAAGAAAAACCAGCCACTTTTGTGACAAAATTTAGATGTGAAAGTAGTACGGAGCTTTTTTCCCCTCCAGTTTGGAGCAAGACAACCATTCCTTTCTTTTTTTTTTTTTTAAATTAGATTTAAGCTGTAGAAATTCCCATGTGGAGACAGATGGGGGACACTGGTTTCTCTTCCCAGAGTTCGGAGTGTTCCTATCTGCAGTTCAGACCCATTTCTTTTGCTTCGTGGGCTTTCTAGTTTAAGCAGTTTTGTAACCAAGTTTTCTAATCTGTCTCCAAATAACTGGAGACAAAGCAGTAAAACTTTCTGATGGCTGTGCTGTCATATCACGCTCCAGGGTGAAAGCTTTGACTGCTCAAGGTGCTCACGAGAAGCTTTTTTACCCCTTGACCAATTTACATGAATAAACTGGGATTAATGAGTTGTTGCCCTTGCAAGCGTTATGGAAATATTTGTATTAAACATGGCATTTATCTGCCTCATATTCATGAATTCACTTATCTGTATTTTCCAAGGATCATATTCTTCCTCTTCCCTTTCAGCCTGGCTGTCTCGATGGCTAAAAGGGCTTTTATTGCTTTAGCATTAATCAAGACGTTTGACAGAATTGAACTGGATCCCGTCCAATTAGACTGAGACAATATTGAATTTCGAACTGTCATGTTGGATCCATTTGAATGTAACACAAGCCCCTCGGTCTCTGCAATCAATACAGGGGGGTTAGCAAGCCCAGCCCGAGGTGAACGAGCACCCACCTTTCCCCTTCAGCCATGGGTGGGGACAAGGAGGCAGCGAAGCTGGGTCTGGGGCTGTGTCCTGGGCTTTCCCCTCAGCTCCTGAGGGCACCCAACAAACGTTCTGTGAGATGAGCAAGAAGAAGGTTGGGTTTGGGGTTTTTTTCCTCAGAACCGTGTTCAATGAACTCGCTTTCCTCAAGGAACCTGCTAACATCTGGAGACCTGCTGCTGGTTCCCCTCTTCCCCCAGGCTCCGCACTCCAAGCTGTTGGTTGCCTTGGAGTGTTGGGACCAGCACCCGCTTTTCACCCACGTTTCCCCTTAGAGGTGTTAGAAGGAAGAAATATTTGACTGTTTTAACAGTTTTTTACACTGAGGATGGTGAGAGCCTGGCCCGGGTTTCCCAGCAAGGAGGTCGCTGCCCCATCCCTGGGAACATCCCAGCTCAGGTTAGACAGGGCTCTGAGCACCCTGCTCTAGTTGCAGATGTCCCTGCTCCCTGCAGGGACAGATGACCTTTAAAGGTCCTTTCCAACCCAAACCAGTCTGTGATTCTCTGACTGCTTTTTTAACTCCTGGCTGCCAGGCCATCCCCGCTCACAAGAGTATTTATTGAAACAGAAAATGGGGGTTGGCTTTAATACCCACTAGTTCAACTGCATCGCTCGCCACAGAGAACACGGAGGTTTGCTGGTGGCTCGAGGGCCTTGCAACGGTCTTCGTCTCGTCTGATAAAGTTTCCTGTCATCTGTCTGAGGAGCAGCAGTAGTATCCCACGCAGGAGGTGGCCCACGCTCTGCCTGCAGTCAGCTGGGATTGGTAAAGCCTGCAGGCAAGAGTTGCAATTAACAGTTTGCAAGCAGCCCACAGTGGAAACCTGCTCCCGTGCGTTACCCTCGGCCCCGAGGCAAATAAGGGAAATGTTTTCATTCGAGGAGATAATTGCAATTTTAGCAGCCCTTCAGTACCAGGTTTGGCAGAGGATGACGTGAAACATTGTCCTGCTCTACTCTAAGCCAAGTGACTAAGGACACAGGTGCAGGTCTTGAAACCCAGCGTGTGTGAGAAGAGGCTGGGAATGTTTCATCACTCGTTATATTGTTCATTAATGATTTTTCTTTTTTTCTTTTTGTACTGTTGCTGCAAATTATCATGTATTTCCAGCAAGTATGGGAAGAGAGCCCCACGAGCAGACAGCACGGTCGGATCCTGAGATCTCTAAGCAGCAGTTGCCAGCTCAGAGTGCTGTCTCCCTTCGCCCTTGCTCTCTGGTCCCATTGGTCAACAGAGCTGAGGGACGTTTCACAGCTCGTTCCTCCTTTTGAACATTGAACCTGAACTATCTGAGTGCACAAGGGATTGACAGGAGAGGGCAGGAGCCAAAGAAAACTGCGGTAACCTCTTTTCTCTGCCAAAAGAAGTGAAAGGATAATGTAGCGTGGAGTTATCAAAGGGTGGTTTTCTCCAAGCCGGTCAAACCTGACTTTCCGAACTGAACTTTGGGCTTATTATAGAGAGAGCAACTCAGCAACTCACTTCAGTAACTTGCTGAGATGAAAGTTCACGTGAGGGTTCCTCTCCTGCATCCCTGCTCTTGTTTGTTGCCCTTGGGTTTGAGTGCTGTCATTAGGGACACTTCTTCTTCCACCAGTTCTTGTCCCAACCTTGATTCTACCCGAGGATGCTTGGGAAGGTCCTACAGAGATTGTCAGAGAGCCCGAGGGTGCAAGGGGAGGATCAACACCTGAAACCCTCCCAGGGGAGGCAGCTGACCCCTCTCCATGTCAGGGTGCCCGGCTTCACTCCTGGAGCTCCTAAAGGGGTGCTTCTCTGCTAAATGTGTGTTCCTTCTGCCAGCGGTGCCCGTGAGGTGGCCTTGCAGGACAGGAGGCTGTTGTGAGAGGATGAGGAGCTCACCACGTCTTGGCCAAATCCTGCTGGCATGCTGCTTGTAAAAGGTGCTGAGCATTTCCAACAGGTCGATCCCTTTGTTTCCCAGGAACCTGTGCTCACAACGTTCCAAAAGGACAATAATCCTTTAATTCTTTCAGCCACTAGGCTGAAATTCACCATGCTCTGTGAGTTTGCCATCGCTGAGAATTGCCTTTAGAAGCTGAGTAAGAAGTGTAACCAGAAAAAAGTCTTCAGAAAGCAGGTTTGTTATTTGCTTTTTATTCCTCTGTGAACGCATCTCGCTGCAGCAAAACATTCCATCCTCGCTATCCCTCGGTGTGCGATTTTCATCCGCTTGCTCCTGCCCCACAGTTTCTTAACCACCAGCAGGATCCAACAGTGCTTTTCTTTTTTTTTTGTGTTTTTTTTTATAAGTCCCTTTTGCAGTTTTCCTCTGCCAAATATTCAGCAGCAGCAACGCACGTGACATGACTGAGCTACCAGCAGACGAGCCTTGGCCGATTCCCAAGGCCAGTAGTCGTTAACGAACACGGCCCGGTCGCCGCTTAAATATTGGAGATTTGCTTTCTGGTGGTTTATTACTCCTGGAAGTCTCAGCAGAGTGATTAACATCAAGCCCGTTGCTTTCCTCCTTACCTTAATGAGCGTATCGAGCTGATGGGCGAGAGTTCCGGGGATGATGGAGAGCGAGGAGGTGGAAGCCCCGTGGGTTGTGTTACGTCATTAAACGCAAAACCTTCTCAACTAGAAAGTACTTCCAAGGTTTGTAGCTGATGTGTGTTCTTGTCTGGGGGGCAGCTGGTGGTAAAAAGGTAAAGCTGCTGTTAAAACTTAGTACAGGGAGTTGGTTTTGCTGATTTTTATTTATTTTTATTTCGGAAGTAAAAAAAAACCCAACAGCTTCTGAAGGTGGCAATTTAGCAGCTTGGGTGCTTTTGAGTATTTTATCTGTAGCTTTGTCCTGTTTAATGTCTTCGTATCCTTAGCCTGTGTGAATTATTGGGTCTTACTCTTCTTCCTAGCGAGAATAACCAAAGAGTAACCCAGCAGGGAAGGGCAGGAGTGGGACCCTGCAAGGCTGGAGGGAGAAGCTGAAGTGCAGGAGTGGGGATTTACTTTACCCCTCGCTCGGCACCATCTCCTATTTTGTCTGACCAGGATGAGCCCGGGTTTCCTGTGCTGGGATTTGCCTCCAGCACATCTCGGAGGAGCTCATGCCAGGCTTGAGACCTTTCAGCCCAGCTCCCCCTGAGAGCACTTTCTTCAGGCAATAATATGGGCTTTTTTAGCAGGGTTGCCTCTACATCAAGCATGGTATGGGTTTAATTTGCTGGTTAAGATGTTACTGACTTCTCCTGGATTTCTAATGTTTCCTCTTCTGCGAAATCTTATATGTCACCTATACGGGAGCTGTTTGGCTGGGGGTTTTTTAGGAGAGCACTCAGGAATTTCTGACTGTTTCTCCGGCGCTTTAGTTCAATTTACACTGTACACTCAAGCAATAGTTCCCGTTGGGTTAGGATAGGTTACACGCTCTCCTCCGTGGAAGAACAAAGGGCTGCCTGTTCCAACCAGCACAGGGAGAGGTTGGGAGGTGATGCTGCAGACAATGAGGATGCGAGACGGGATTTGGAGGATGTATTTCACGTTTAGGGGGTCGACGAGCAGTGAGAACGTCGCAACAAAACGGGACACCAACGACCCCTGACATGCTGGCAACGTGGAAATAAATCAGGTGATTGAAGTTCGGGACGTTGTTGTTTCCTAGAGGAACCCTGTGACAGCCCTTGGTGGTTTGGGGAGGCTGGATCCTATGCTTCTGGGAGGGGGCAGAGGGGTCAGGCTGGTTGATGCTGCCCTTGGGCTCTAGCAGTGCCTGCCAGCAGCGCTGCCCGGGCTCCTCTGGCTCCGTGGAGAGTCTCTGTGCTGAGCTTGACCCGTATATTTGTACCAGATTTGGGCTTTGCTACTGCTGCTGAGGTGCTGGTCTAGTGCCGTGGCTAAACGTGTTGGTCAAAACTGGGTGAAATGGCTTTGGGTTTTTCGTTAGCATCAGTCATTTAAGCAGATCTCTGTGGGGAGCCTTAGATTTTTGCCTTCCCCTAGTTGTCCTGCATGGTTCCTGGTGTTCTGCAGCCTTTGCAGCTTTTTCTGTCACGTCCTCTCCAATGATTGCAAGCTGGTAGAGCCCATCCTTGTGTCTCGGTGACAGGGCAGCCCTGCGTAGGACTTGCTTTGACATCCCCAGCAGGGCATGACACAAAAGCACTCTATAGTCCTAACCATGATGTCTTTTCATGAAGACTTTTAGTCCACCTCCTTTTCAGAGCCCGTTGGAGATGCTCTCTCTGGCCTGGTGTAGCTGTGGCTCTGGTGCCTTCAAACCTCTGCACAGTAGCCAACCCTGACCTCTCTTGCAGGACTTTTCACGCTGGGAAAAATGAACCCCTGTAGACCCTTAATAAGGGTTTTCATGTTTGGTTTAAGGAGGCTCCACAACATGCTGGGTTTATGGCTGTTGCATTTGTACACACCAGACCTGGGTTTAGGGTCCCTCTGGGATGAATAGCTCAGTTACTCCCCGGTCTTTTCTTCCACAAGTTGTATTTGGAGATAAAGCAGCTGTAAATTTGTAGAATCTCTCCATCAGGCACTGCTGCTGGAGTGTAGGATTGGAGACCACAAAAAAGGTAGTGATTTTTTTTTTTTGCTTACCCTGGAACGGTGGTTGAAATGACGACTTAAAGTTTGTTCTTCCTGCTGTTAATGTAACTTCTGCCTTTGACCCCACCTGGGCACGCGTCACTGAAGGTGTGGACATGTCAGCACTCAGTACCATGCGATAAGAGTTGACTACTTAGATCTTCTCTTAGACAATCCCAGGCCTACGCCTTTATTCTGTACCTGGCTTTCCTGGTGCGAGCATGGATTTCCATGGGTTTTGAAGGGGCTCTGCCTGGACTCCAAAACCCAGATCCACAGAGTCATTCTGGAAGGCCATCCACAGAATGACCAACACCCAAAAGCCATCCAAGGTGTGGTAGCCTGTGTAGTCTTTTGGGGTGGCATGGAGAGACAGACTCTGCCTGAAACCAGTTGGGTGCAGCCAAACTTGAAAATAATTGCCAGCTTTGGATTTTAGCAGAGCATTGGGCTTGATGTGATGGTTCTTCGGGGGAATTTCCACCAGCCTTCCTTTGTCCGTGGCTCCAAGTGGAGTTGCCCATGTATCTAGTTGCCACTTTCTAAGCTGCTCTTTATTTAAGATGTTCCTCCCTTTACCATCCGGTAGATTCAAGCCCGGCCTGCCCGAGGTGATGCCACACCTTGCTCTTCTGTTCTGCAGTTTGTAAAATGGCTCAGGAAAGAGCGAAGCCCCATCAAAACCAGGAGATGGGTTTGGTTGTGGACCAAGAGACCACAGATGGCCGATGGCTGCTCTATTAGAACGTGGCAGAAAAGCGACGAGCCAAGTGCCGCGG
This sequence comes from Actenoides lindsayi, assembly GCA_025331215.1. Lineage (NCBI taxonomy): Eukaryota > Metazoa > Chordata > Aves > Coraciiformes > Alcedinidae > Actenoides > Actenoides lindsayi. Next base: position 21,005 of record WTSP01027809.1, on the reverse strand, counting down.
GAATATTTGATTTTCAGCCAAAACGTGCTCCCAGAAAAACCTTTGGGGAAGACTTTCTTGCAGCGTCCGTTTGTTGGATCTTGGTCCTGAGCGTGCGGTGTGCTGGCCATCGGTGTGTCCAGGGCCGCTCAGTCGGACGTCGGTGGGTAGTAAGTGACTCCCCGTTTAGCATCGTGCATTTTTACTGGTTTTATGGTTTCTGAGAGAGCCCGACTCTTGGATGACTGTGTTGGTTGGTTTGTGGTTTTTTTTTTTATCGTAGTCCATTAAGAAAGCTTGCTTCAGGATTTGGTTCTACCTGTTGAAAGAATTTATTAGCAAAGATATTGAGAGCTTTGTCTTGTTTCGCTCACGGATTTCACGGGATAAATTGCATCCATGCTACGGGCCCGTGAGTGTGTGTCTGTGACACCAGCTGGTTTTGATAAACTCTAAAACGGGCCCGTCTTGAGTAAATGAAACACAAGTTTTACGAAACAATTATGCGTCGGCCTTTTTATCCCCTTCCCTCAAAGCCTGAGTTTATTTTGATCGCTTGAGATTTAGCAGAAATTCAATACTTTTATCTTCTGAAGAGCGAACCCATCTCGCCGAGGCCCGGCCTTCCTTTGGCTGCACAGTGTGGATTTGGGGTTCCGAGCACAGCTGATGTTTTGCCAGATGGAAGTCACTCGGTACCCCAGCTGCCCGGCTTTAGTGGGTGGTTAAAACTTTTGAAGTTTGCTCAAGGTTGTGCTTTACCTTCAGCTGCGTGGCCATAAAGGGTCTTCCTTTTTAATTTTTTCATTTAAAGCAGCCTTGGGTCAGAAAGCCAGACTCAACCGAGACGTCACGAGCCCCTAACCTTTCAAAATGCTGGGTTAAGCCTACAGAGGTAGCTGGTTATCCAAGACTTCCCTTTATCAAAAGAAAGTCATTTAGAGCCACCAATCCATGGCCGTCGTGGTTATGAGGTGAACATCTGACCTGCTCTGCAGCGGGGATGCGATCCTCCAACTTTACTAATGAGAAGAGTTTCGTTAGGCTCTGTGGGGCTCTGGTGTAATAAATACTTCCACGTGGGAGAGTTTTGACCCTTCAAGATAAGACCTTTATGGATGTTTGTGCATAAAGGCATCCACCGGCTCAGGATCATTTAAGGTGTGATTAAACCGAGCTATGGTTGGTGTGGCTGGAGAAGGAAAACCCGGCACGCAGGGGGAAGGGGAAGGAGGTTTAGAGGGTGATATGGGCATGGCTGAAACCTGGGGAACCCTCAGGTATCATAGGCAGAGAATGGTGGGGATTGGAAGGGACCTGTGGAGATCAAGTCCAACCCCCCTGCCAGAGCAGGGTCACCCAGGGCAGGCCACACAGGAACAGATCCAGATGGGTCTTGAATGTCTCCATAGAAGGAACCTCCACAACCTCTCTGGGCAGCCTGTTCCAGGCTCTGTCACTCTCACAGTGAAGTAGTTTTTCCTCATGTTGAGGTTGAACAACATTGTGCTCATGTCATGGGAAACGTGGGTCAAGAATACAGAAACTGGATGTGCTGGAAGAGGAGGATGTGCAGAGGCAGACCTGTAGGAAGCCAGGCTGTGCAGCTTCGGCTCCCGATGGCACAGCTCTCGTGGCTTTCTGGCACTGTTGCCTGCGTGCAGGAGATCTTCATCCCACTGGAGAGAATCAGGAAGGAAGTGAATGCTGTTGGAGCATTCAGCAGATGCACCCAGGAGCTACTGCCTGGGTCTAGAGGTCAGGCTTTGTCACTAGGAGAGCCATCTAGTGCTTCCCCCTAGTACTGGAGTATCCCAAACCCTCTGTTTTGGAGAAAGCAAGGCCTCCATTGGCTTGTTTGGTTGTGCTAAGCCGAGGGCACGTGGAAAGCTGGGTTCATTCGTTTTGAGTTTCTTTGGAGACTTCACGTTTGTCTGCTCCTCGGTGCGGGTTTCTGGATTGAGTGTGAGATGTGAGGTGGAAATCTCCTCAAGCAGACTGATGTGCTTACTGCAGAAGTAACTAGTGTGACTCTCCTCTGTGTTTGGGAGGGGGGAGCATCTCTGCAGGGGCACAAGTGCAGGTAGGTGAAGGCAAACAGCCCCTTCTTCCCTTGACCTTCGGATCACAGCCCAGACCTGGGCACGGATGATGGCTTCACCACTTGCCCAGCCTAACTCCCAAGCTGCAAAAAGTTCATTTGTGAGAGACAGGCTCTGGTCTGATGACTGTCAAACCATGAACGTGCTCCGTATTAGCCAATACGGTTGGTCGTGGTCTTTCTGATAGCGAATTACTCCCTTGATGTTAATGCTGGGGGGTAAAACTCTTGGCTTTCAATGCTTATTTCCAGTCTGCTCGCTCAAAGAGCGTCCTTTGTTCTTTGAAACTAAAATCGTGCCGTTTCTGGGGAAGGGTAGAGCCCTGGGCTATCTCGGAGGAGGGTTGAGGTGGGTGGAAGAACGATGACATTCTTCTCCCTAGACATGTGGTTATCGGCACGTTGCTCTGCGAGGCTGGCGGAGGTTCTTCTGATTTCCGCGGGAGGGGGGAGGAGCGGGGAGCAGTTTGGCTTTGTCCCCAGAGGGTTTCACCCCAAAGGGTTTCACCCCAAAGGTTATCAAGTTTTTGTAGAGCTTGCCCAAGGCGAGGTCGGCTCTGGCACGAAGGTCCCCGGCTCCCCGTCGACACCTTTGCAGGCGGCTCCGAACCGCGTCGCGGTGAGTTATTTGAATGCGGTCGTTGGTGTGTAAATCTGCCTGTGTCGTGCCGTATGTACAGCAGCATTTTCCCTTTGCACTTAAAAAAAAAAACCCCAAACCAACCAAACCCAACAAAAACCCAAACCCACCGCGTTGTTTATTCCTCTGGTTTTTGTCCGGCGACGCCAGGCATCTCCCACCCGAATGCAGAGATGGAAAAAAATTGGTTGAAAATGGTTGGAAATGAAGTAAGAGCTTGTCTGCCTTTTGATGTCGAAGTAATTCCTTTCCTAGCCCTTTTCTAGAGGATGCTCGTGGTCCAGGGATGAGATTGTTGGGCGCGGGACGCTCTGTGGCAGGTCCCCGAGGCGCGCGGCGCTGGCAGGAAAGCCATTGTAAAGCCATTAAAGGTGTCACGCTTCTTATCTGCTTTTTTGTTTGTTAAAAAAAGAAGGGGGGGGGGAGGGGTTGGGGGGAAGGCTACAAATAAAGCAGTGTCACAAGATCCTACTTGTAATTGAGGGTCCTAAATTAATTAGCCATGGTGAATGTTCTGCATGGCTCTCTCTCCTCTGAAGAAGGACCCCTTTGTGCATCACGGCCGAAGGCTGCCCGGGCAGGATCAGCACATGAAATACCTGAGGGCATCACGGGGCCTTTTCCTCCCTCTCTTATTTTCACACTTCCCTTCCCCTTTCCCTCCCCGTCCTTTCAAATTCTTTGGATGGGAAGATTTCTCCTCTCAGTGTCACCTCCTCTTCGACTCCCTCGTATTTCCCTCGGTCCCTCTAGAATCCCCAGCAGTAGGAGTGTTAACGGGGGGTGGTTTGGTTTCCAGTGTGGGAGCTGGTGCTGTAGGTTTCCAGACCTCCGTGGGCTGGTAGCTACAGCTGATCCTTTTCCAAGGTCTGACGCTGCTCCTCTCACCCTTCTCTGCTGGTTTGACCGCTGTGACTTTAGGTGATGTGGTGCTTGTGCTCCTCTGCTGCCCTGCTTCATTTGGGGCTTGCTGGTTTCTCTTTAGATTTGCTTTTTCTGTAGCCAGTTCCATCCTTTTTTTTTTTTTTCCCCTGATGATTGGCACCGTTTTGCTTTTCTGTTGACTGTGAGCTGGCTTTCAAGGGTGCTGGCAGGAGCAAGTCTGGATTTCTCTAGTGTTGGGGGTTTCTGTCTTTTTTTCTTTCTATTCTTTTCAGGTTTGTTTTTTTTTTTTCCAGTGACCCCCGCATAGCAAATTCTCCTTCTCTGGAGACTTTCAAGCCCTGCCTGGATCTATTCCTGTGTGGCCTGCCCTGGGTGTTCCTGCCCTGGCAGGGGGGTTGGACTTGATCTCCAGAGGTCCCTTCCAACCCTTACCATTCTATGATTCTACACAGACATCAGCTGTTAACCTTGAAAACACAATTGCGTTTCCTCTGATTACATTTTCTCTCATTTCTACCACAACTTCTATTTTAAAATGGTACTTTTAACATCCCGAAGCACGGACAAATCCAAGGCCCTCCTAAATTGTACGTCGAATTTGGGTTTCCTGATGGCCCAGAGTTCTGCCCTCGCTGCCCCTGCACGAGCTTCTCCCTTCCCGACATCCCCGTTCTGCGTGGGGAGCTGCGGCCGAGGAGCAGAGCTGCTGGGGGATGAGGAATGTGTCCATCAGCCCCCGAATAAACCAGGATGGGAAGTGTGTCGGGGAAGCTAATCCACCAGCTGTTCCACCAAGCTGTCAGTGGTCGCTCAAAGGCGAGAATCAGACCAGTATAACCAGCACAGGGACGCTGTTCTGTAGGCTCAGCCCCATGGTCCCAGGTTGTCCCCTGGAAGGGGAGGTGTTGAGCCGAGCTCCGTGCAGAGCACTCCCCAGTGCTGAGCATCCTCTCCTGGAACTTTCCGACAGGTATGTGCCACCTGAGAGACGTTCTGCTGCTCCAGGAGCTCCTCCAGCCACTTCTGCATTCATGGGGTTAACCTTAAAGCCAGGTAAAAACCAGTGAAAACCCCATTCCCCCCCAGCCAACCCACCAGTGCAACCTGGGAAGCCGCCTGTAATCTTTTCCAGTTGTAAACTTACAACCAGTCCTCACCCTGCTACCCTTTCAATGCTTTTGGGGCCGTTTAAGCTAAATCTGCTCAGCGTGAGCATAATCTCATTTCACTGTTCAGTGCCACGTTGTTGCGAGCCGGCCAGGCTAATTAAACTGGCGGAGGGACGACGCGGTTGATGGAGTCACTGGGCTCCTTCAGGTTTAAACCCAGCAGCCACCGAGCCCGGGCTGACATCGGGGACATATTTCATAGAGCAGTAATGAGCCTAAATTTCAGGTATGCATCCTCTTCCCCAAGCCCTCAACACCGGGGCTGCTTTACCCGCTGTTTACCCAAGGAAATTAAAGCCAGCGATCTGCACGCCTAGGGTTTGGTTTTTTTTTTTAATTATTATTATTTGTTGGGTTTATTTGTCGTCGTTTTATTTTTTTTCTTGTGCATTAAAAAGCAAACCGACCCCCAACACTCCCCCCGCGATACCCAAGTTTGCGCGCGATTGATTTTTAGCGGAGGAGGGGGGGTGGGGTTTAAAAGAGCAAATCTTTTCTACCACGTCCCAAATCATCCATCAGAAATCGAGGCGGGGGGGAGACATTTGTGCCCCCGGGAGCCGGGGCGTACGTTACCCCGGTTTTAATTGTGAGGTCTGGATGTGTGCAAACCGTTTCTCGCCGTAATTGGATGAGGGTCACCGGCTGCCCCCGAGATACACGGGCGCACTAATCAGAGAATAATTCCGACCGAGGTTCAAGTTGCCAGTAAAAGTTGTAAAAGTTAATTTTATAGGAGTTGGTACCAAAAATATCAGCGAGCGGGTTTGTCGTTCTGGTTTTACTTGCTCTGTCTAGCGACGGGTTTATGGCGGTTTGTTACTATTATTATTTGTGTTTTACATACAGTTTTGGGCAGAGGGGAGGGAGCGTTGACCTGATTAGCAGCCGGGGCAGCGTGTGCGGATGGATCAACCAGAGGAGGAGGAATTCTTAAACTGACATGAACTGCCCTGGTTGTGACCAGGATTAAATCAAGTTGCAGGGTGATTTATATATATATTTTTTATATTTTTTCTCTTTTTTTTTCTCCCTTCCTCCCTTTTTTTCCTCCCTTCCTCCCTTTTTTTTTTCCACTTTTTTTCCCATCCTTTTTTTTCTTCTCTCTCTTTTCTCCCTTTTCCTTCATATTCTTCCTTTTGCTTTCCAACAAACAGCAAAGCCCCTCCACAGTGTATTTAATAAGCAGGCTTATAGATACACCATAGGGAAGGTGGGACGTGGCTCACCTGTTTTGGGAGCACACAGATTTTGGGATGTCTGCAGGACAGCAAACACAGAGAGCAGTCGGTCGGTTTGGAACTTCATCAAACCCACCTCTGGAGATGCTTTTTGTGTTGCGACCGTGTGAGTCCTTCCTTAATCCGTGCCTGTTAATGTCAGACTGTGCGGTTCCCAACAGTACTAACAGAGATGGATGATGTCATCACGTGCAGGTCGCTTCCATTTATATTGATATTTCGGGTGGAATGCTTCATGATTGGGATTTTTGTTCAATTTGCCTTTTTCCTCCGGAAAAAGCGGTGCAGATCTGTGCTTCTCACGGGAAAGAATTCATTCAGGACCTAATAGTATAAACGGGCCCAGTTTAAAAATAAATAAATAAATACAAATCAAGTCTTATCCCATTTTGCAGACACGCAGCGGGAGAATTAAAAGCGAAGCAGGGATGGGAGATCCCCTGGAGAGAGAAGGTGTGAGGGGATGTCAGCAGAGCCTCTCCGGAGCCCCCTCGGACCCTGGCTCCGCCAGGTCCCGCACCAACACCTACGATAGAAGCCGTTAGAAATGATCGCTTTGGGAAGAGCCCCGTTAAAAGAGCGGGCGATGGGAGTGCCGTGAAGTTCCCCGTTTAAACCGGAGCGAGCTCCTGGCGAGCTGCCGCATCCCAGCTGCGCTCTTGTCTGCGCTGGCCGCTGGAAGGGCCGGCCCCGGGACGGGCTCCCCGCTTTTTCAGCGGCACGACTTCGCTGTACTTCGCTCAAAATAATTTTCTGTGGTCCCGGGGGAATCCCCTGAGCTTTGCAGTTTAAATGAAAGCCAGACCTCAACGTGAAAGCTTTGTAACGTCGGAGCAGCCCGCGGTGACGGACCCTCCGTCCCAAAGCAAACAAGGTAGCCGTGCTGCTGGGTGAAAGATTTGGGGCTACTAAATGGGCTGAAAGGCTTTTGGATGCCCGTCTGGTTGCCTTTGTATTTTCTTCTCCCAAAGTGAAAGGTTTGCTGTCTGGAGGTGGTGCTGTTGGTAATTTCGGGCTCACGCTCGGTCTGTCCCCAGCAGAGATTCCCAGCTTTCTTCACAATTGATGAATTGAAGCAAATTGTTTCTTTTTTTTTAGTGAAGGTGTGACTGTGGTGAGAAATGGGGTTTTATGTTATTCTCTATGTACTCTATATGGGGAGGAACACCACTGTGTACTGGCACAGGTGAGGGGTAGACCCACTGGAAAGCAGCTCCGTGGAGAGGGACCTCGGCATCCTGGTGGACAGTAAGTTCTCCATGGGACAGCCATGGGCCCTTGTGGCCAGGAAGGTCTCCTGGGGTGCATGAAGAAGAGTGTGGCCAGTGGCTGGGCAGTGCCCGGGCTGTGGCGGGTGCTGGAGCAGGTCCCGGTTTCCCGTGGCACAGCAGCCCCCCCGTGGGAAGAAAGAAAGGAGTTGCTCGGAGACCCTGCTCTCGTTCAGGTCAACACTACTTGCAAATCCCACTCATTTTTCATTCACATGTAGGATCAGGAAGTCACACTTGCGGCTCTCAGCCTCCAGTAAGGCACCCAGCGCTGGCTGCCTCCTCTCCCTTCTCCACGGCTGAGTCTATTACGGGGTGAGAAGTGACTTCAGTTGACTCTTCTGGTTTATCTGACCCTGAGCACTTTCGCAGCTCCAGTTGCTGGATTCGGGAAAACGTGTTTCATTTTCACCGTCCATCTGTGCCCTTGCTGATCTGTAACTTCCCTCGCGGGCTTGAGCAGATCGGGTCAGGACGGGGCTTGCGGGTATTTCACAGGGTGCCTTTCTCAGCGGTTCTTTCTTTTATTTTGATGTTATTACCGTGTAGGACAACTCTAAAGAGCTCTGTCCTAGCCCTCAGCAGTCCCTGTGGAGGACTTTTATACATAGAAACATTTTCTGGAGGGTTTTTTTTCCGTTTTGGTGGTTTTTTTGTTTTGGTTTTTTTTTTTGGTTTGTTTGTTTTGGGTTTTTGGGGTATTTTTTCCTTTTATTTTCCTTCCCCACCCCTTCTGCTTTTTCTACTTTCCACTCTTCTTCTGCCTCTTCCTCTTTCCCCCCCTTCTTCTGCTTCTTACTCTTTACCCCTTCTTCTGCTTCTTCTTTCCTCTCTTTCTCCCCCCCATTTTTCTTTTTCTCCCTCCCCCCTTTCTTTTTCTCTCCCCCCTTCTTTTTTTCTCTACCCCCAACCCTATTCTTTCTTCCCTCTTTTCCATCTTTTCCTTTTTTTTCCCTTTTTTCCCTTTTCCTCTTATTATTATTTTTGTTTTACTTAACAGCTGCCTTTGGTCCTTTACATGTAGTACATAAAAAAACCAACCCAAACCCCACCAGAATTCCAGATCTTAAAGACCACGACTCAGCCGCACAGCCTCCTTCTCCAGTGCCATTTCCAGGGTCTAGGGACACAGAGCAGGACGTGGCTCTGCTCTTTGTGGTCTCGTGGTGCCCGGTTTGTTTATCTCACTGAAGTGGGGATGCACAAATATTTCTTTTGAGTCCTCAGCGTGGACAGGAGGGGCGTTTACTCGCTGTCTGAACTCCCCTTATCAGGGAGGATATGTTCTTGGGGGGGGGGGGGCGAATGTGAAATATTGATGATTCTCAGCACCAGCCTTTGAAGAGTTTCTTAGAAAGAAAGGAGAGAGAAAAAAAAAAAAAAGTGTTGTGTTGTTTTTTTTTATTAGCAGGACAAATATTTGCGTTATTAAAAACATCTGCATCCAGCTGAGGTTGCTCTTATCAAGTGAAACGTTAATTGCTTTTGACGGAAGCAGCAGCGTGTTTATTCAAATTTGCCTTTCCTTTTGATGGTGCTGTTAATTAAGCCCCTCATTTTATTTAGACAATTATGTCTAAACAATTGTGGAGTTACGGGAGCTCTAATTGAGCTCTTATTTTCTTACCTGCTTAAAAGTTACACGTGGCTTTAAAGAGAGGGAGGTGGGGCTGGGCTGATGTCCTGGAGGATTTGAAACCCCAGAATCTAACATGAATTGGGCAACTTCCAGTGGCTGTTTCTGGCTGTAAGTTTACAGGGTGGGTTGAAGGGGTTTACTTTATTTGGTTTTATTTTTTTTATATAGGGGATTTTACTTTCGTAGCTCCCAACGGAGGGGGGGGGGTGTGTGGTCCTGCAAAGCCCAGACCTTCTCCTGGTGTCCTCACCCAGATAGGCAGGAGCTGAGACCCCATGTAGGTCTGCAGGGGGGACAGGACTATCCCTCCCATGGAAGTGATGGATGAATATGAAGAAGTTCTTTACTGTGAGGGTGGTGAGACACTGGCACAGGTTACCCAGAGAAGCTGTGGGTGCCTGGAATTGTTTAAGACCGGGCTGGATGAGGCTCTGAGCAACCTGCTCTAGTGGGAGGTGGCCCTGCCCGTGGCAGGAGAGTTGGAACAAGATGGTCTTTAACGTCCCTTCCAACTCAAGCCATTCTATAGTTCATTGAGAAACCATGAGCTGCTTTGATCCTCCCTCAGCCCCCTGAGCTTTTATTCCCACTGAGCACCTGCTTTCACTCCCATTGCTCCCAACTCTTCTTCCATCACCATAAACTCACAGCAATGCTCCAGAACTCACCCCTTCGCTTGCCACTTGGCTTGTATTTTTAGGGATGTTGGATGGAAAATAGGATCCTTTCTCCTCTGGTCACCAGGCACCCGTTTCCCCAGCTCTCCTTGTCTCTGTGCCTGGCACCCAGAACTCAGTTGCTGCTCTTGGACACTTTAACTCCTGCACCATCATCGTGACTGGCTCTGCTGTGCTATTTTCCTTGCATTTTTAAGCTAACTCTGTGTAAAGCTAAGAAAAAAATGCTTCCAACTTACCAGTTTTATTTATAAATTCCTCTGCTTTCAATGTAATTAATTATTCACAGGCCCACACTCATTTTTTACACCCCCCCCCCTCCACTGCCAGCTTGCTTTGCAGCAGTTCTGAGCTTCCAGGCGCGAGTTATTTCTCCCTCTTTCCTTGTTCTCTTCTTATTTCTCACCATCTGCCCCATCTCCCTGCTCTGCGGTTTTGCCCTGCGCTGCAGCTGCCTCGTCCCCACTTTCCCAGGGAGATCTCCAGGGGTTTTCCCAAACGGACAGGAGTGAAGGGTTGAGGTGACTTCAGTGGAGCTGCCTCTTGGCCAGCGCCCGGGCAGGATCCATCCCGGCTGCTTTAGCCCTCCCAGGCCACGCTCGTGCTGCTCTTTGCAGCTTTGCTTTCACAAGTCTCTGCGGGAGGAGAGCGTGGAGCGAGAGAGGCAAGATTTTCAAACCCCTGTATCAGTTTAGTAACGGGGATCAGGAGTTGTTTTAACTACATTTCCTAAACATATTCCAGGTGTGAAATCCATAACTCGCCTTTCCTCCTTTCCCTTTCTCTTTCCTTCCTCTCCCCGGGCACTGCGGTGTTGGTTTCTCCCTTGGCCGCAGCCGAAAGCCGCAGAGCACCCTCCACCGTGCCCGGCTGGGTGGCAGGAGCGGATCCGAGGCGGTCCCGCGGCTTTGCCCGAGAGAGTTTCAGATCTGTGGCAGGAGGAAGTTATTTCTTGAGGTTCCTAATGCGGAGAAGAGCCTTGGAGCCCTGGCTTGGGCGTTGGACGCGGTGGGCGTTGGTTGTGTTTGTGCCCAGTGCTGTCCAGGTAAGGTAGGGAGTAAAGGCTTGGTGGAGTACATGATGAGCAGGTGGATCAAAACTAGAGTTTGAACAGGAAGGTGACGATGGTGCCGTACCTGGTTGAAGAAAGCAGCTCCTTTTCCTGCTGTTTCTGCCCTGTCCGTGCCATCCTGTCCTGGGAAACCTCCGGGGTATTGAAGAGCCCAGAGGGTTTGCTGGTGGTCCCATCCCACATCTCCCCCTGCTCGCTGGCAGGTGTCTGTCCCCGGGGGGTAGCTGCCCTGATCAAAGGGTATTTACTGTCCTGGGGATGAGGAGAGGCTCTGTTATGTCAGGTGTGACCGGGGGCTAACAGAGGCTTTGGTCGTTGTGCCTCAATCCCTGTTTTCCGGAGGTGTCACCTTCAGAGGGGTTCCCCGTGCAGACCAGGGCAGGTAAAGTGCAGACTTGTCCAGCTCCTGCAGCCAGCCGGGCTTGTTACTGCTCTCCCTAAAACTCAGCAACAAAGCCCAGCTCCCTTGTTTGTGTTTGCTGGGAATGTCAGGAGGGTGATGGATTTGGCTGGAAAGGTAAATAAATAATCTGCTGGGCTGAAGTGGAGCCCAAGCAACCCTGAGAATGTGCAGTCACTATCTTGAAGGCCTTTCATTTGTTACGTTTGATTTGACAGATTTTGGTGATAGCCCAACGTTTTCGCTCTGCTTTGGGCCCGCGCTGTTTATTTCTGTTAGGAGTTCCTTAAACATCCCAGATTTGTTCTTCTGAAACAGTTGCTTCAGTTTGTGGCGGCTTTAAGGCAGTAGGTGCTTCTGTCTTCGCTGGCAGTGCAAATAAATAAATAACCCGCTTCCAGGATGTCCAGTTTAGTTCTGTTTATTTTCTTTTAATACACGCGTGCACACAAAGTAGCCGGGTGATGCGTTGGGTTAATTCCATCCTTGCTTGTATGAAATTGATGGGCTGCGATGTCCCGGAGCCGGGAGATGGGGCACGTTGGAGAGGGTGCAGCGAGTGCTGGTTAAACCGTGCTGAATGAAGTGCCTGTGCTGCCAGAGGACAGACAGTCGTTGCTGTGGCTCCTGAAGAAATGAGAAGCGTGGACAGCTTCTCGGTAGGGTTGGCAGATGGCCACGTGAAGCCTCAGTTACGACAAGATCCCTTTCCCTTCTCTCCGGGGGGATGCTTGTCACTCAGGTTGTCCAGGGTTTGGAGTCCCCCCGTGATCCCTGGAGGGGTTTCCAAGCCATGGAGATGTGGTGCTGAGTGGTGAAAGGACGAGGGGTAAGGGGTTTAAATTAGAGAAGGGTAGATTGAGATTGGCTATCAGGAAGAAGTTCTTTACATTGAGGGTGGTAGAACAGGGGAATAGGCTCCCCAGGGAAGTGGTTGGGGCCCCATCCCTGGAGATATTCAAGGTGAGGTTGGACAAGGCTCTGAGTAGCCTGGTCTAGTTGAGGTTACAAGGGTGCTGCACTCAGTGACCTTTGGAGGTCCCTTCCAGTCCCAGCCATTCTGTAATTCTATGATTCTATGACATGGGTTAATGCTGTCCTGGCAGTGCTTCGGGACAGTTGGACTCGATGATCTGAAAGGTCTCTTCCAATCTAAGCCATTCTGTGATCGCTGATGTAGGGTACAAGGTCATTTGTCACTTGGAGTAAGTTGGTGGTCATTTACAGTTGAGGTTTCCTTCCAGGAGCATCTTTCCGAGGGCTCCTCGGGGCGCAGCGTACGATTGGAGATGTCCAGCAGCAGGACAGGTCACATGAGGAGGGAACCCACTTGCAGTAACATTTATAAGCATGAGGAAGCGAAGGTGCAATTAAAGCAGCAGCAAAACCTTCCCGGAGCAGAAAGGCTCCTGGTGCCAAATACCCATTTTTTTTCCTTCTCCGTTCAACCTGGAGCGTGGGATGGTGCCGGCCGGGTGTGCTCAGCAGCTCAGCACCCAGGGGCAGGGGTGCAGGCAGGGCTGTATCACCCTTAGCCAGGCACCCAGGATAAAGGCACGGCTCTTAGCACCTTAATGAGGGCTGAGGAGCAGGAGCTCCCTGGGTTTTGTTTTATTTCAGCCCTCCCAACAAAACAAAGCTAATATCTACCCGGTGCCTGGAGCCATTTGGAAGCAGATTAAAAGTTTTCATCGGTTCTTCTTAATAGAGCCAGATAAACCAGGCTAATAGTCATGTGTTGAGTTATTGAAGGGAAGTTCAGGTAATATGCAATCACCTTTAACCTTCGGCTTCCTAAGACCTCCTGCCTCGCGATTGTTTGTCTGTGGTGTAAACCATAGTCCAGTTCATAAATTATTATGTAGTTCCACTAACCTTAATGCAGTACAGGTTTCACGGTGTTTCATTTTGTAGTGTAAGCTAATTCTGGCTGTGCACACAATAAAGCTGCAGCTCTGCTTGGAATTAACCCTTTCCCTGACGACGAGTTTGCCAGGAAGGGAATTTCCGCTCCTGGCCCGCTGGTGTCTGTCTTTTATTGGTGGCTGTCTGTATTTTGTTCTTGGGTGTGATCCGTGTGTAACCCTCTTGGGTTTTTTCTTCTTTTTTTATTGGAAGTTCCTAGTGAATCGGAAAAATTCCCCGAATAAAACATAGCAGGAAGTTTTTAGTTATTTCATAGAGTCATAGAATGATAGAGGTTGGAAGGGACCTCTGGAGATCTTCAAGTCCAACCCCCCTGCCAGTGCAGGAACACCCAGGGCATGCCACACAGGAACATATATTTTTTTTTTAATTTTCTTTTTTCCTAAGATGTCATTTTTCAGATACCAAGTTCACACCACGGTGATCGTTTCAGCCTAAAATTTATAGTTAACAATTTTACGCCGGGGTCATTAAAAAAATGTAGTTTGGTGTAACGTCTCGTACGATAGTTGACTGCTCTGGTTGCAGATGTCCCTGCTCTCTGCAGGGGGGTTGGAACTGGATGAGCTTTGAAGGTCCCTTCCAACCCAAACCGTGATATTTTCACCCCAAAATGGTATTTTTCAATTGAATACGAGCCAGAAAATCCTATGCGTTGTGCACTTTCCCACTGGGGCAAGGAGCTGGTCCCCGGGGGTGTTCAGAGGTTGGGTGTCTCTGCAGGAGCCTGGAGTGTTGGGGGCTGCAGCTGAGCCCCCCCTTTTGAAACAGAAGCATCTGAACGCTGCCTAGAGGCAGTGCCATCCACGCAGGGCTGTACCCTTCCCTCCTTGGTCTAACTTCACTCTGAATGAATTTCATGGCAAAGGCTGAGTTCGCAATCTTGAACTTGCTTCCCAGTGTTTGCAGGTGTGGTGGGATGGGGTTATTTTTTTTTAATCCTGGTGATTTTGGGGCATTTTGGAAACATTCTCCTGTAGCTTACTTTAGTCAGGAGTGTGACAAGTGTTTTGGGCTGCTAACACATGGGGTGAGGAGCCTTGCTGGCTGCCCTCTGTGGGAACCCCAGCCCCAATAACTCCCCAGGGGTGTCCACCAGCTCCCCAGCCCCAGTAACTCCCCAAACCCCACCAGCTCCCCTAGCACCAGTAACTCTCCAGGACCACCATTTCCCCATGAAGAAGCTAAACTGGGAGCGTTAGACCAGAGTTTATCAGCAGGTCCCTGGCTGTTGCGGATTTGTGCCCCAGCACCCCCCTTTTCCCCCACTGTTTCCCTGGTGTTTCACCAGGTCTGGGGCTGGAGCTCAGGGTGCTGGTGCCCATGGGTGGGTTGCTTGTCCCCACCATGGTGGGAGCAGAGAGCAGAAGCTGTCTCATACAGAGCATCATCTCTGATGTACCGGCTCTTGCCGTTATCCGCCGCTTCCTGATACCTTAGGAATATAATAAGCTAATAGATTCATATTGCTTTAATAATAATAATGCATTAAGTTAATAATACGTTAATATCACCTACTTAGAATTTAGTTGTAAGTGCTGATTTCTTTTTCTTTTTTTTTTTTTCCCCCCTTCTTATGAACGCCTCTCGAAATTTCATTGGTATTCACTTTTTAGTAATCCCAGTTATTCTGAATCTCTGTCAGTAGCTCCTCCACCTGTACTGGTTTCCAGTTCAGCAGCAGATCTCTCACCCTGAGGTGAGGGGGTGGCTGGGACGCAGCCTAACTGAAGGAGAGGGGAAGGTCACAAACCTCTTGAAACGAAGAGCAGAAATCCTGTTACTTGTGGGGACCCAAGCTGCTGTGGCAGGAGCTGGGTGCAGGGGCGTTCTGGGGGCGGTTCACACCCGGCCTGCTCAGCAACTTTTGGAGGTGGACGTTGTAATTATTTGTTTTGCACGGAGAAGCCGTGAGAGGAGAAAATCCAGCTGGTTGCCAGCGGACAAAGGAAAGCTCAGGGAGGAGCTGCCGTTCTCTGCGAGCCGTTGCCTCTCTCCTTGCTCTCCAGCAGCCCCGCACTCCAGCGTTCTCAGCAGTACCCTGTTTTTGGAAGGAGTTCTTGCTTCGTTGGCTCTGCAGGACCTGGATCGCATCCATGAGGTGGGAGATTTGCACCAGAGGAGCTGGCCTGCCATTGAGGCCTCCCTCCTCTCTCATCTCCGTCCAGCTGGCTTTGGGAAACCTTCTGCTTTCTTGGTCCTTGGTTCTTTCTCCTGGAGCTGGATCTGATCCCCTGTCCCGCTCCACCACCTCGGCTCACCTGTGAATCCCATTGGGACCCTCTGGGCCAATACCCAGCACCGGGTCACCTCCTGCTCACCTTGGCTTGGGCCAGACCACCTCCTGTGCTTCCCATTGCTCTCAGCCCACTCCCACCCCACTCATGGTGCCCCTCCTGTGTTATCCCACTCAACCATGTAGCGCAGACCTTGCTCAGCCCAAACACGAGTCCCTTACAGCCTCTTCATCCTCCTGCAGCCAGACTTAAAATACAGGAGTGCTCCTTAGGACCGAGCCACCCTATCTGCCTACTCTTCCTGCTGGGCCACAGCTCTTCCAGCTGGATTCCCTGCCCTTTCAGTTCTCTCTGCTCTTCTAGGGTGGGTATCTATCACCCTTCTTTTTGGACACGATGATCCCAAGGGTCTTTTCCAACCTAAATGATTCTGTGATTCTTCTTCCTTGATACAGCCAGCATGGAGATCTTTGGGCTTTGAAGGTCCTTGGTCTCCAGAGATCCTTGGGAGGCTGGCAGTGGTTCATGTTCTTGTAGTGTCCTCTGCAAGAGGGTTCTCAAACCTGTAGAGCCACAGGTCCTCTTTTCCTGGCACCCAGTACGGTACTAATGATGGGAACTGTCCTAATCTCTCCGTTCTTAAACGGTCCACCCAACTACTGCTGGCAAAACATTCAGGATGACCTGGCAGGAAGATCTGGCTATACTTTCATTTGGATTTTTGTCACCTCATTGCAAACACTGCACGGTCCAGAATGTTTCTGGACAAATTTTCCATTCTTCCCTTTGAACAGTGAGTAATAACCAACCTGCTGGTTGGAAGCAGGAACGACTCCACACTGGTACTGTTATTCCTGCTGGAGAATCTGCCCTCAGACTGGTGAGTGCCATTTCTTCATCCCCTTTCCCCACCCCAGGGCTCAGCCCCTAGAGTGGGTTCCCTCATACAGTGGTTTGCAGGTTCTGCTGGCTCTTCTGGGAGCTCTGGAGCCCCTTTCCTCTGATATTGAGCAATGTGATTCTTGTCATCTTCCACTGACCCGTGGCAATCGAATAAGAGACTCTTTTAGGTTGAGTCCAGTCCATTGCCAAACCAGAGTGAGAAGGTGTTTGAGATACCTGGATGTGGGCTTGGCTGCCTGGAGGTATTTCTGTTGTTGACTTATTTCATTGTCTCCTCTTCCAAAATTGTCTTTTCTGCTCCAGGCAGAACAAGGCAGCAAATAGTCGTGACTGTCCCGAGGCGAATATGAAATTCTTGATTCAGAAGGTGCCGGGAAACACAAGGATGTTCCTCAACTCCCTCCCACTTCTGGAGTCCTTTCTGTTTGGTGCTGCAAATGGACAGTTTACTGAGGCAACACATTTATTTTAAAATGCTCAATTTTGAGGGGGAAAAAAAAAATAAATGCTGTTAGCAGCAAGCTGGTGCTGTGGACAGTCACAGGGGTTAGGTACCAGGAGGAGTTTCCACGCGTGGTGACAACGGTTGTGTCACGTCACGTGAATTGTACCGAGGTGGTTCGTGCGGGTCCTCAGCAGGGTCTGGGTACAAAGCCCCCCCCCCCCCGCCCCCCCATTTCACCACCCCTCGCATCTCCTTAGAGCCGCCTGGTTTATTTTTTTTCCAAGGAGCTCGTTTTCCTCCCAGCAGCACCAGCAGCACCAGCAGCCGCCGATGTTGGTTTTTCCATCTCCGCCGGGAACCGCGCTCCTCGTTAAAGCCGTTCCAGGGCGGGAGGAGGGGAGGAGGGATCCAGTTCCTTCCAACAACACGGCGTGCCGCTCGCAGCAGGCGAGTCGCTGGGGCGAGCAGAAAACATTGACCCGTTGGAGAGCACGGAGGCCGCCGTGGGCACGTACCCACCCAAGGCTCTCTTCGCCGCAGGCCGATGCCTCGTGGCACCGTCGGCACAAAGAGGTCCCTGGAGGTTGAAGAATCCTCCAAACGTAACCAGAGTAAGGACGAAAGCGTGATTTTTCACATTCCTGACAGCATCTTTGTGACCAATACGAGGAGCCCAGGAGAGGAGTCCTTCAGGTCCTGCTTTGCCCCTGCTCCTCCCCTTTCCTGGGCTTTTTTTATCAGAATTTGTTAATTCACCCAAGTCTTGAAACAGTTTGGGAAATGCTTTTTGCTTTTTCCCACAAAGCTTGTGAGAGGAGGACAGTGGATTGTTAATGACACTCTTCCGAAGTGTTTGCTGGCTCTGGAAACCAAAGGGCTGAAACCCACTTCATCCAAACCTGCATTTAGAACCAGGCTCCTCTTGAGTTCCCTTTGCAGTGATTTCAGTTCCATTCTCCTGATCTCTCTGGTCATTGGTATCAGTTCCCTAGGTTGCCATGGACCTGCTTTCTCCAAGTGAGGAGGAAGGATGCTAATTCTGTCTACCATCGGAGTGCTGTGAAGGGTGGCTTGCTGGGCTAGCTGTCCTCCTGGAGAAGAATGAGAAAAGTATTTACATTCAAAGCTTTTGACCTCCTCCATCTAATCATGGTGGTGGTTTCCATCCTGTGAAACACAGGCTTATACAATGGGACTTCTGTGCCTGGCTTTTTCTTCCTGCCTCCCAGTTGTGTTGTCTTCAGGACCAGCTGCACGTTTAGATGTCCTGCAGGTGAATGGGGTTCTTGAAATCACATTTCAGTCCTTTTTAAGTCAAGATGTACTGTTGGGTAAGAGGTTTACATAGAATTCCTTTAGCCCTCAGCACCAGGTGAGGTTGGCCGGGGCTCTGAGCACCCTGCTCTAGTTGCAGATGGCCCTGCTCTCTGCAGGGGGGTTGGACCGGATGAGCTGGAAAGGTCCCTTCCCACCCAAACCAGCCTGTGAACATCAGAAATGAGTTTCACGTGTGCTGCATATTGAGAACTTCTGCTCTGGGATAAGGTTATCAAGTCTTATTTATAGAGCAGCATCTGCAACCTGAGCACATCAGCTAAAAGCTGCCGATGGATTGTGAAGTGCCGTCGTTATCGAACTGAAATCGTCCCCGTTCAGAACTCTGATTAAAATGATGCCTGTCCACACTTTTTTTTCCATAGCCTTTCCTCCGGTCAGAGGGATGCTGAGAACTCTCTGGTCCATCTGACCTGGAGGGGCTCTCGGTGCTTTCCAGAGCTGGCCAATCTTCCTGTGCCTGCTGGTTTGTTCCTGCTCGTTGGGAATGAGATGCTCTCAGCAGTGGGTACCAGCTTAACGCGAAGCAACGATTCGCAGCTCCAAACTATTTTTTCCCCTAAGTATAGGAGGAAATTGCTGGCTATGCTGAACCAGAGATGTTTTCATGGCAAGTGCTGTTAAAGAGCTTCCCTTCCCGGCTTACTCATTTGTAAATTTTCTTTTAATTAGTGCATCGACTTGGAAACGTGTTAATCACTCATAGGTACCTTCCAGCAACCCTTTTCTTTTTGGGTTGGTTTATGCTCTTCGCGCACCGAGCTGCTTGTGTGGGCGAGAAGCTTGACTTCTGAAATATTTTGTGGAAGGCACAAAGTCTCCAAGGTGTTTTATGTGGCGAGCTAAAGATGTAATTTAATAACAACAAATAGTGGAGGGGTTATTCGGGGAAAGTTTGCCTCTGCAGAAACGCTGAAGAATGTCGTGGAAAATCCAAATTCCCTGCGCACGGCAGGCTGCTTTCGGTTGCCCCCCGAAAAGGATGAGCCTGTGGCTTTATTTCATTTGACTGCTCTTTTCGTGCTGGAGTCTGGTCTTAAAAGACTTTGCTTTTCCCCGCTGGGTTTTTGGAGCGCACGGGGTCTCTGGCTGCGGGACGGCTTCTGCTGGTACGTGGCTTTCAGGAGAGGTTTCCAGAGCTGGTTCGGGGGCTTGGTCCCACTGACCACTTGCACGTTCTGGCTGGGATTGTAACAAACCACGTTTCTCTATGTAAGGAGGTTTTGGGGTTTTTTTTCCTGCTTTCCAAAAGCCCATGTGCCAAGAGACCGAAAATTCAGATTTCGAGGCGGGGCGAAGTAGAAATCTGATGGTTTAAAAGATCCTTATAAAATTTTCTGCTCCCACCAGCTATCCCTTTCTTGGCACCAAGTCAGAAATAAAAGACCAGCTACAAACCCTGGCTCTTTCCTCCTGGCAGCTCGCAGGGGCTCAAGGCACTGCCCTCCACCCTCCGAGATAACACCGGCGTCGCCTGGCAGCTCCGGGTGCCGCCCGGTAGCGAAGTTACACCTCGCAGGGGTGTGTTATAAAGGAGATGCTAAAGGAAATGTAAAACGATTCGTGGCAGAAGTGGCATGAAATGTCATTAGAGGGGTGGAGGTGGAGGGACTGAGGGATGGATGGGAGACCCCTCCGCTGTCCTGGCCGTTGCAGTTGATCTAATACAGCCTTGATTTAATACAGCCTTGATTTAATACAGCGTTTTAGCCACGTCACTTTTCTTTCGGTACTCCTTTCCTCCCTTAAATTATGCCGTGTCTTTCTTAAGCTTTCTGCTCTGATCTCTCACTTCCTCGGTATTTCCACGGCATTCAGCAGAACTGGGTCCCAGACGTGGACAAACTGCTATCCAAGCAAAAAACACCCGTTTGGTTTTCGGTGGGTTTGTGTTTTTTATTTTGCGTGCGCGCGCAAGCGCGATTTGGGATGAGCAAAGGGGACAGCTCTGAGCTCGCTCTCACCTCCTTGTTTGCTCTTTCTCGGCAGCGAGAGGCTCAGGACCGGGCTCGGACGATTGGAATAATCCATCAATTACTGGCAAAAAATCGTGGCCCGTTGCAGAGGTCGGGGCAGCTCCAGGCAGCAGCTCAGCCTTTCCTCTGCCTTGCAAATCCCGGTTATTTCAAGACGTAGGTAGGCAGAGACGTGCGCGGGGGTGGCCTCATCCTCCCCTTGCTCTTTTGCTCCCCGAGTTTCTTGCGGACAGTCGCGTTGGCTTTATTTTGCCCTTGATTTAAGTACAGCTGGAAAGGCAGCTTCGGCCGTATTTAATAACTAGTCCTTCAACACAGAGAGGTGCAGAAAGTGATTTGTCCCCTTGCCAAGCGGCAGAAAGAATGGGCAGTTTGTTCTTCCCTTCACAGTGATTTTTACCTGGGTGTATTATGGAAAGAGAGAAAGACTTGTGCTACTGTTACCCTGCACGCTGTGTTGATTTATTGAAACTGGAGCCCGTGAGCGCGAGTCGCGAGGTACCTTCTGACATGGAATTTCTAGGAGAAATATACAATTGGCCTGGTTATTATTTTTTCCCTCCTCGGTTCGCTTGGGCTTGTTTCCAGCTTCTGCGCTAAGGAACAAGACTTTAAATTAGTCTTGAATTTGAACACAATGCAGCTTTGCTTTCTTATTCCCAGCGTTTTATTCTAAAGCGTCTGAGCCGACGGTCTTGTTTCATCTCCATCACCTTGCTCAGCTGCTCTGGAATGGGTACTTCCTTTTCTTATTTTTATATTTTTATTATTGTTTGTTTTTTTGTTTTTGTTTTTTTTTTTAGAGGAATGAATTAAAAAGAGGCTGCAGGCAGTTGTCCTGCTGGGCTGAAACTGTCTGGCTTAAACGTCATTGTCCCCCTTCCCCGTGCATCCATGTGGACTCCAGTTACCTTTGCTGGTGTGCACGTCCAGGCAGCCCATCACCTTGGCAGGGGATCTCCTGACCGAGCCAAACATCTTCTGGATGCAGGGTTTGCTCGTTTCTGCCTGGCATGTCTGGCCGAGGAGATGCCATGCTCTGCCTCAAGGCAGGTGGGAGGAAGAGGAGGGGTAAAGATGGGTTTTGTGGTTGTAGTGAGAAGAAGTAGAGG
>WTSP01027808.1:21259-80376 GCA_025331215.1 Actenoides lindsayi | reverse complement strand
TATACTTATTTGAAAACTGCATTGTTAATATGTATTCTAGAATAACTTTCTCTTAACTGATACTACTGACTCCATAACTTACTTTTGTTCACCCCCTCCCCCCCCCCCCCCCCCTCCTTTCTGCCTCCCTCCCTCTCGCTCTCCCTCTCTCTTCTCTCTCTCTATAAAGAACCGTCAAGTTTTAGTGCGCATTGCTAATTAGTCAATTTCTCTCTGCCTTCACAGGCTGGCGACTTTGCTGCTGAGCTGAAACTGCTAATTTCTGTGACCAGCTTTTTTCTTAGCTGTGATCTGGATGAATGAGTAGCTGTCTCACAGAGATGACAAAAATAAACTCTAATCCCCCCAAAAATTTCCACTACATCTTTCTCATGCATAGATTTATGATCTTCAAGCGCCCTGTGCAATATGCAAACTTTTTATGTGCAAGTGTGTGTGTGTGTGTGTGTGTTTTGCTGGGGGGGGGTAAGTCTGTTGTATTCAGGTTGCATAGTATTTGTTTTGTGGCTCTGCTCTCCCCTCACACCCCAGATGTGATGGAAATAATATCTGATTTCAATGCCTGATATATTGTTATCCTTACCCCCCCCCCACCCCCTCTTGTATTTATATCATTGCTTTAATACATCCTCTTTCCTTGCAAGTGTGATGAGGCTGGAGGGGTGGAGGGGCGAGGAGGAAAGTGAGGCTACTAAATGGTGTTAGTGGTAAAACGTTCCCTTTACATTTGTTCCCCTGCACTGTTTGAGATTTATGATCTTGTTTGAAGGCATATTTTCTCTATCGTTTTGTCTGGTTAGACAACCGTCTCTGAACTTCACTGTCAGCTCTTCAACAGATAAGGGTTCAGAAGTCACTTCTTTTTTTTTTGTTGTTGTTGTTGGAAGATTAGCATATTGTCAGATTTGTCTTTCAGTTTCAAGACTTTGCAATGCAGAAGCCTGAATCAAATGGTAGGAAAGCAGCTGCTATTTCATAAACATAACCTTTCAACTTTCTGCCAGACCTGATATCCTAGAAACATGCACAGCAGAGCCCATGGTTTGGGACTTTGTTTTGGTTTTTGTTCCTTTGTAGCTGTAAGAAGCAGAGGGTATTCTCATAGTAGACATTTTGGGCTTTTTCTTTCCACCAAGGGGCATTTTGGTAGAGGACATGTTCTCCACACTTTATCTCATGATATATTGTACCCTCACATTTATAGCTCTGTTCTTCTGCTGTCAAACCTCCGATTGTCAAAAAAAAAAAAAAAAGGTGAAATGTATGCCCTTGAATGAAGTGCTCATGAAAGGAAAGTGGAGTGAGCACTTAGAGTTTTACCTGGTGTGAAGGCCACGAGCCCCATTCCCTTTCCCAGATAATACTCAGGCTCCTGTTAATTAAAATACACATCAGAAGCGGGACTTTGGATGCCAGGTCTCATGCTCTTTCTCTTTCACTTGGCCAAGGATGCCAATGCATTTACAGAGCTGGAGTCAGATTGCTCAGGAATGCAAAGGACTGGAACTGAAAGGCATCAAGGCAGTTTTTGCTTTCATTTATTTTCTGGTGACCTTAAAAAAAAAAAAAAGTTCTGCCATACCTTTCTAGTTTTCCTCACCAGCCAACTCCCTTCCTCCTCACCAGCTAACTCCCTTTCTCCTCACCAGCTAACTCCCTTCCTCCTCACTTGGATGTCAATTACTTCCGTGAGGAATTTCCAAGAGAAATTAGGCAGCTAGTGTTTCAGAGCATGGTGTTCTTCCCAGAAGAATGACACCATCATATGCTGCTTCTAAAACTCTTTTCTTTGTTTTGCTCCCATTGTGCCTCCCTTTCCTCCCAGTTGTACCCTGTTGGCCACCCAGATTTTGATCCTGTTCAGGTAAAAAGGACCATGAATTCTAAGATGCCTCCATTTTAATAGGAGCTGCTGTCTTCAGTGATGCGAGTTTTCTTCCAACTGTAGTAGATGGGAAGACAAATTTTTATATCATGCTTGTGCTGCTGAACTTTACTGCTGTAATGGCTGTAAATAATCCCCATGGGGGGTTGTATCAGTTTTCACTGACTGATGTGTCGCACACTCTTATACTGTTGTAAGCCGCCAAAATAGTCTGTGCAAATGTGTAGCAAGTTTCTGGGACTAGCATAGTGGTGGTATGTTTTGCTCATTAGTGAAAAGCCCTGGTTAATTTTTATTTAGCTTTGCTACACTAACTGAGGTTGAAATAAAGTTCAGTCTTACTTTCAGGTATGATTTGTGATCGCTTACGAACTACATTGGACAAGTATTTCCAAAACTCCTGGGTATAGGATTTTCTAAATAGGCTTGAACACTTTTGAAGGGACACTTCAAAGTTTCTAATTCATTTGGATGCTTTTCAAATTTTTAAACATTTTATCTGCAAAATAGAAAATGAAGGTTTATCTCTTACAGATGACATCTGTCAGCAGAAAATACCGTGTGTTTTCTTTCTTTTGCAGTTACTCCCATACCTACAACACGTAAAATTACCTTTTTTTTTTAATTTGGACTGAAACTAGATGTACTTGCCACTTGGTGTAAGCATGGACTTCATGCCTCTAGCTTTTAATCTTTAGACCATCACAGACTTCAGGGAAACCACTGGGAAGCAAAGAGCATCTCCCCCAAGGCACTGAGCACGTGCTAACTCCCGAGCCTTCCCTGTTGTAGCTATAGGGCTCTACCCCTAAGCAGGATTTCTGCAGAACAGCAGGCAGTGCCTCATGTTTTCATCTTTTCAAAGCCAGGGGTTCATAGATCTGCTTCTGCTTGTCTTCTTTTAGCTCATCTCTTTCCATCCATTCAGACTGCTCAACTTACTGAACCCTCATTGCAGAGCCTTGTAGTAGGGAGGTCAGTACTGCACAAGGAACTGAGTCACATCTTGCAATTAAAGAAAGAAATCCTCATGCAGAGGAGGCCTTCATCAAGACAGTAAAAGACATTGTTATTAAAATCCCAGAGAACAAACTCCGTAAATAAGCAAGGTAAATACTACTCAGTAATTATGTAAAAATGAGAAATTTAGAATGCCTCTATTATCTGTGCTTCTAATATGAAACATACCTCTCCACAACTGATGTTTTGTGGAGGACTTTTTGCAGATTTTGTTGTTGCAGTATACACTGATATCCTGGTACAGCTCAGAAATCAAGTTACGTGCACAGTGTCTTAATTCTTAAGAAGAAATAAAAATAAAGTGTCAATTCTGAACACCTGCCCCTTTGTCATTGAGACTGATCCCAGAAGCAGTGCTTCGGCTGGCTCCTCTGTTTGGGGCAAAGAAATTGCCTTTATGCGTGTCACCTGGCTTGCTGAGCTCTCTCAAAGTGTCTGCATGTCTGCTGCAGCTGCATTTCAAATGGTGGAACACCAGAGCCACCTGCATGTGGATGGGATCTCTCACCACAAGAAAAGAAAGTTCTCTTGGAGATCTTCCAGAGAGGTGAAGACTACAGGTAAGCTGGATTGTTTTTGTTGGGCAACATGCCATGCTAGTCGTTTGGACAGATCTGAGCACAGAGATCCCTTTTGTAGTATAAGTACTGCGCAAATAGATTAGCAACAGCAGTATTGGATGTTCCAAATAATGTTGCTGCCGAAGCCCATCGCTGTTGTAGAATCCATCCTGAAGTTTCTGACGAGGAAGTTTGTAAGCTCGTGCTTCTGAAGATGACCTAGCATCGCAGCTGCCCTCTTCCTGGAGTACAGATGAACTCCTCCCTTCATTGCCAGGTAGCGCCAGTCTAAGAGTAGGGCAAGAGTGGAAGATTTCAGGAGGTTGCGGTGGTGGCTGTTGGAGCCAGGACCCACAAATCTGGATATCTGAATTCCAACCACTGACACACAGTGATTGTACATACACTGGCTTGCACGCTTTGGGGTTAGGGCCCGGGAACCAGCCAAAGCTTGCAGGTGCCTTCTTGTTCCCAGAGGAGACCTTTTCCCTGGAAACCGAGGAGATGTGAGGCATTGCAAGGAGCTGGGAGGGAGAGACATCTGAAATCAGAAGTTATCTTGGGTCTAATAATACAGATGTAACAACCTTGACCCAGGTGCATCCTTTAATACCTCTGTGCTTCAGTTAACAAACGCTAAAAAGGGTTTTCATTAGTGCAGTCCAAGGCTCTCCCAGCTTGTGGTCCTTCGGCCCTGCTGAGCACATCTGCCCAGCTCCACCCCCAGCTGGGTTTTTTTGAATGTTGACTATTACACTCGCTATGCCAGGGGCTGCCACAACTGCGTGGCTCCAGAGACTGCCACAACTGGCCCCAGAGGTGTCACAGGCATCCCGACCACCTGTGTTGTGTCCTGGTTAAGCCATGCTTGCCTGGTGCCTTGGGATTCCTCCAGGAATACCAACTGCTTCTCTTTATACACAGACGTATCGTGAAGTATCGTTTCTATGCCTGCATGTATACAGAACAGAATTTGTTCTATAACAAAGAGTTGTAATACTGTTAAGTGTTCAGACTGTTTCCCTGCTTACTCAGAGCTCTGCTGGAGGTAGACTGGGAGATGATAAACAGGACCCTAGATGAATAATCCTAAGAGCACTGGAACACAAACTGTTCTTCCCCCTCCCGCAGTCCCCAGAAAGGCCACAGGGTAAACTACATTAAAAAAATTAAAAAGTCATTCAGTGCAATGCTGTGCAATCAAGATAATCAAGTAATCAAGTTTTTAGAAAATCAGTAGCTTCCGAAAAATCAAAATATAAAGTATTGCCTCTGAAAGAGTTATTAAAATAACTTGAGGGGGGGGAGAACTCAGAACTGTTAAAAGAAGCAGCTAAGCTTGGGGAAATTGCAATCTAAAGCAAGGTGGATTAAGCAAATCCTTCTGTACAGAACCATGCTACAACTAGGAACCCTCTAACCATCACTCGGAAAAGCTTACGCTCTGGGACTTGATTTTCAGGCACATAATATGAGCTTTAGTGATTGTGTCTTCACTGTACTCCCAATTAAGGGATACTCTCTTGTGCTTAAGTCCATTTCAGTTCAGGAAAGCATTTAAGCATTTCTTACAGCATATTCTTAAGTGCTCTCTTGAAAGGGAATGCTTTCCTGACATGGGACATGTGTCTACATTCGCCATTCAGTTTGGCTGAATTTTTCCCAGCCTGGTGCACACAGGACTCAATGCAAAACTAGGAGAAGGATATGCTGGTGGCAAGTGACACTGTCATTGCTCTAAAGTCATGGTCAGGCTTTGTAAGGAGCCATCCCCAAGTAGGAGATTGCTTCATCCCAGTCGCTTATTTTTTTGAGGCAGCATTTTGAGACACACCAAGGAAAGGGCAAGCTTCAGAGCAACAGGAACTAGCTGGGTTGCAGTGGCTGGATTTAGAGTACATTTCTGTGCTCAAGTCATACATAATCCATAGGTTTAACGTGGCTCTCACAAGACCCAAGGGAGCAATAATGGTTTTTAAGGGAGAGAAGGGTTGCGAAAAAATTTTTAATTCCCTTTCAAGCAAAGTCTGCTGACAAAGACTTTTGTTCTCCATCACATCTAAATGCTCTGGGGACAGAAATCTTTTCTGTAGTGCTCCATTTCAACTGTCCCAAGACTGTCTCCTCCCTTTTGATGTAGCGGAGAGGACTCATTGGATGTCAACTCCCTCATGAGGATATAATGATTTAAAAGAAAATGTGGTGTTAACTTTGATGGCCAAGATACTTATTCATCGACATCATTTTGGGGGCATAAGTTAAAGTATAAAAAAAGCCAAGGAAATGTGAGTTAAGGTTTACAGTCTCCCCTTGCTTTACTCCATCTTTCTAAAATAACACAGGGCACCTCCTGACCTGGCTGCTTAAATAGGAGGGCTGTGCTTAAATAGTACAGTCTTGTTCTGTTGCAGAGGGGAAAAAGGTGATCTCTCTATGGAGATCATGTATCATTTCTTCCTCAGTAACCAGACCTATTCACCATTGTGAAATATTCACATGGGCTTCTCGCCCGTATTCCAAGCTGTGGTTTTTAAGTCAGAACCTGCAGACTCAGGTTAGCTAGTTTGCTGAGAGAAAAAAAGCCAAACACAAAACATGGAAAAAGGGCTTAATGAGATTAAAACCAGGTAATCTTTATGTAGCCAGTGAAGGCCAAGCATTATTCCCCTAACTGGTGTTGACCCTCACTAGTCGGTGAAGGTGATTTTAGTGAGCTCCAGTAGTGGCTCCAACTTAACCCAACTAGTTATCCTGATAAACAAGGACCTCTGTCTTGTCTCCACTGCCAAATAGCAACCTGAGGTTGGTGTAGCGTCATAAAACCACACTTTTTTGTCAGGGAAGATATAACATTGGTAGCAGATACTCTGAATGGGTAGAAAATAAGAGCAGGAAAAGAATCCCTTTCCTTTGCTGAAATGTTTCTCTGCTTCTGAGCAAAGTAGACACTTGTGTCCAGGTTCCTGGTTTGAATATGGCCAGGCAGTAGAAACTGAAAAGAAGACATCAGTGAATGGCTGGCAAGGCCCCCTGTGTCACCAGCCAGCTGTTTCAGGCCAGTATCTAGTTCACATAATAAAAATGTCCTTGTATTTGGTTCTGACTGACGTTGCCTTGGAATACAAGCAGATCATCTGTG
Source organism: Actenoides lindsayi (assembly GCA_025331215.1). Lineage (NCBI taxonomy): Eukaryota > Metazoa > Chordata > Aves > Coraciiformes > Alcedinidae > Actenoides > Actenoides lindsayi. The sequence goes on along the minus strand of WTSP01027808.1, from coordinate 73,772 downwards.
ATCTGCTATGGTGTGAAGGATGTGCCAGCCCTTCGCAGCTGGAAATTGTTCCCCCCTTGCCATTTCAAATATTTCCATGGTGCCAAATGGGCAATGTGAGGAAATCAATAGTAGCTCTATTTCTGATGGATTAAGAGAAGACTTTATTCTTCCCTGTTATCAAGAGACTAATTAATGACCTGTATATGGGAGGCAAAAAAAAGCAGGTATGAGGGTAGATATCACTAATTCTAAAATATGGAGATGAAGTAGAATAAAGCAACACTTGATGTCAGAGCCCAGTCACCAGAACTTCGTATTTTTTTTAAATATTTTTTTCGTTGGCTCAAGTTATCCGGGTGGTTTTCAGGTACTTATTGCTCACGAGATAACATCTTCCTGTCTGCCCAATGCCTCGTATTCATTTTACACCAAGATATAAATAAACACCCCAAATATCGTAGGGCTGAGAAATGACACCAGAGAAAAATGAAAAAGGCTTCCATTTTAACTTCATTTGAGTACAGCTCATCAGAAGACAAAGGTTCACTGCTGATGTAAAGGGACAGTCCTAGTGGACCCAGTGCTCGCTCACCCAAGCTATGAATCTGGCCAATAGTCCTTTACTGATGATAAAACAGGGAGACAGGCAAAATGAAGAACATCCCTCTGCTGAGAAATTTAATTTTTTTAAATTAGACGTATTTTAGTTACAGAAGACTGCAAAAGTGTTCAAAATAATAAAACTTTAGGATTTCTGTGCTCTTTATCTCAAGAAGAGCTACAATGATTTAAAACGAGTATGATGAAAAGGAAATGTATATATTACACCTTGACTTTGGTTTCAGACCTGAATGGATTTTAACTGCAAAGTGACAAGCCCTTTAAAACGGGATTAACAATGGAAATTCTGGCTTTTTCAAGCTACCCTGGCACTGGTATAACACCCAGGCTTCTTCACAGCCCTTGGTCCACTGTCAAGAGCTCCCAGTGACAGACACCAAGACTAAAGCTCGGGCAGTGACCCGAGTTATTTTGGAAGTTACAGCTCAACATACAGGATTTCATGCAGTAGCTCTGATGACAAAAAACGAATTTACCACATGGAATCTCACAACATATTGTGCGGTAACTCAGAAAATAACTTGGGTTACCATTGCACATATATATATAATATGCATTAACAGCATTTATAGACACTGATCTATTAAGTCATTTTCCTACACTACCTTCAGACCTTTTGTATGAAGCAGAAAAACCATCATTAAAGCTATGGTTTGCCAGACAATTACTTTGTCAAATCTCAAGAAATTGCATAATAAATTGTATACATGCATCAAACATGAACAGCAGAGGGGTATAACAAGCTGTGTATTTCCAGTCCACTTATTCTTTCATCTAAACAGTAGCTTTTGTTTTGAAGAGTAATCCTATATTCTTTTCAAGACATAAAATGTGCATATACATTTATCTATCAAACTAAGTAGAAATAATTGAAACACTTAATATGCACAGTAATAAAGAAACGCACGAATAACTTCATTATTAATGTCTATTGATTATTTATGTTTTCAAATAGGCAAATGTAGCTGCTAATATTTTATCATGTTAGTCTATATGTGCATTTTGGCTTTACCTGTTTATTGGCAAATTTACTATCCACATTATGAGTGTTTTTATGGCTGTACACTCATTTGCTATGTGCATAACTGAGGTCAGTTTACGAACTGACTAGTGTTTACTCAATTTGATTACTATGTAACATTGCTGAGACTATTCCCCCTTTGGAAAATTAACTGTACAAGGAAGCCCAGTAAATCTTTACTTAAAAATTCCAAACTTTAGATTGATTTCAGCAGTGGGTCTGTATTGATCTAAAAAGCTTTGCGTTCCTAACTAAAAACTAATCTTTATTTCACCCTTTAGTGACTGCAGCCATAAATATGTTCACTCGTACTGGAGTTTAGTGGATTAATGGTTATTGGAGATTGTGGCTTCCAACTGAGGTTGGTAAACCTTAACCTTTGGAGGACAACACGAAGGCATTTACCCCTTGTCATCTGTAATAGCTGGGTCCCTTTCTGACAGTTACCTGAGTGTTAAAGAGGAGGCAGAGCAAGGGATAGGAAATAAAGCACCAGTGGCTCACTTCAGCTATTAATCACTTATTAGACTGACCGCTGTTTCTGGACCTGACTCTCTCTCTGGTACAAAGGCATTGAAATGAAACAGTTGGTTTCGTTTGCTCCAGAATTTCCAAGCACTCGAATTAGTCATGCCTCAAAATTAAATGACACAAGTGTTGCGTCTCCTATTGTTTTATTTCATCGTGTTTGTGGGTGATGCTTTATGTGACTCAGGATAGGTCTTTCTCACTGTCTCTGACACAGGATTTTTGAAGGCATCTGGCAGGAGACATTACCTTACATTCCACTGCAGTGACTTATTAGTTATTACCCAAAACATAATTATACTAATTGTTATAAAACCCCTAATTGCATTAATGTCTTAAAGTGGGGTTTATTCTGGAATGTCATGTTCTGAAATAGATGTCAATTAGCACTTATGTTATGAACAAGCCATCCCTACAAAACTTTAATTCGCTCAAGTCAGCTTAAGTTACTCAAGAAAGTAATGTGAGGGTAGAAATTATTCCCACATGTAAGGACTGAAAGATCTGCCCTAACTTTTCATTAAAGAGAATAATGATTATTGAGAACATAAAAAAATTATTTCATTAGCAATACAGTGAAGGTTTCACTGGAACACGAAATATACAAAACGGTAGATGTCAAATGATTATATTAACAGACACAATTCAATATCCATTGTTCCAGAAAATATACTGAGCTTAAAGGAGAGATTTCCTCTGCAAGAAATATTGACTCGAGCCTGCCTAAATTCAAGGGAGAGATTTATTTTTCATAAGCAGGTACCATCTTGTGACAGTCACTTCTGTAATTACTCCCATTTGAGAGCATAAGGGATACTTGTGTCAAAAAGGGCGTCTGGTTTTTGGAAACCGATCTTATTTTAAAACCTTTCTATTTCTATTAATTCTTCTATTTTTGCAAATCAAATTCCCAGGAAGGGAGATTGCTTTTGTAATAACACAGAATCGCAGTTGCTGGCAGCTGTTGTAAACGATTCTAGGCAATTTACATCCCTTGAGATATTTCCCCAACATCAAGGTAATCAGGGCCAGTGGGGTATAATCTGGGAACAGTTCTAACAACAGGTTTCCCATCCTGGACCAAAACCCACAGTCCCAGGGGACACGCAGATTGCTCACTGCGCCTTGACATTCACTTCTAACACTTAGCTGCGAATCTTGCATCTGTTTTGTTTATTAAACTAAGAGCATTGATTCAAACATTTAAACAAAGGTAATGAGACTGCAGGAATACCGAACATCTGCTAGGCAGAGCCTTGCCCTTATTTTGCCATTTCATTTGTCTTACCTTTTCCTTATCCCTTCACTTCTCTCTGACTCATCTCTGGGTTTCAGACTGCGATAGATTTTGCCCAAGAAGGTCAAAAAGCAGAGCAGCACATCAGGTGGGACCCTGCTGCTCACTGTCCTCACTGACGATGGAAACAGGATTTATGGGGGTCTTCTACAAGCTTTGGCCAACAGCAATAACAGCTGGGGCTTTGTAAAGATAATCTCAGTTTTAACAACAAAGCATTGGCTTCCTTAAATGTATTGGTTTCTAGAAATCTCTGATGATCCAGACTGAAGTTTGTTTCCCCTTAGTTGGCAAAACAAGCCTTTAAAACGTGACCTAAGTGGAGAAAGTACTTCTGCTGGAGGCTGAGCAGACAAAAATCTGCCTCTGTCCCTTCTCCAAGCACACAGGGAACATGGACACAACATGGTGACAGTTAAGAGTATCCTAAAAACATTAGCTCAGTAACAGTCCCTAAAAACTTTGTGCCATATAAATAAAGTCACAGTAATGTCGTATATCTTCTGATTGCACTTAGGGTGGAAACAAGAAGGAAAATTTCCAGCTCATGGTCAAGTGCTAAGGCTGATCTCTCTACATTTAAAGCCCTGTCTGAATGTTCATCTTTTTAATGCACCATTGACAGCAGCAGCAGCAAGAGCAATGAAATTGGTCTTTTTGGCCCAGCATGAAGCAAGAAGAGCATGTACTGCCATGCACAAGACAAAAGAGCTGTTGCTTCTCCCTTCAACACCAGCTGTAGAGCTCTTTCCAACATCTGGGATATACCTTAATCTGTCTGCATGGGACTGTCAACCTGAGGACCGAAAGGAAAAATGCATCTGCCTCTTGCCTGCCTATCCCAGTAGCAGGGCAGACCCAGCAGTTGTCTGAGCCACCACTGTAGGGTTAGCATTGGCAGGAGAACTGGGTGCCCCAGGGGACAGGGGTACCGGAGACCACCAAGCACACTTCTACTGAATTGGCCTTGCAAAAGAGTTGCTGGGCAAGGAGACTGGCTTTAAATGCTACCGGGTTATTGGCATGAGCAAGTGTGGTGGATCAGTGGGATAATCATAGAATCACAGAATCATTTAGGTCAGAAAAGACCTTGAAAATCATCAAGTCCAACCATTAATCTAGCACAGGGAAGTCTGCCACTAAACCATGTCACTGAGCGCCACTTAATGTCTCAAAACAGGGGAAATGAGAGTGTAGAGATGCTGTTTTCTGTCTGAGAAAGGAGTATGCAGAGCTGGCTTATTTTTTTGTGAGGAAGACATGCCCACAGAACATCGCAGGCATCACCGAGTGAGGGGGAAAATATTTGTGGGAGCCTTTATTAAACCTGTGGGATCTCATCACTCACGACCACCTAGCTGAGATCAACGTAAGGCCATCTAGAATAAGACTGCTGTTCTCCTCAGAGAATGCCAAGCTGCTTAGCATGTTATAGAAAAAATACAAAGAAATTAAAAATGACCACATCATTTCACACAGCAGTAAATATGTCATAAGGATTTCTTATCACATGAACTTGATGCACATAGGGTAGTAAGAAAATAGATTTGATCCACAGGAATATCTGCTCTACAGCTAATATGATCTACTGAGTCACAAATCCTCTTTTTCATAATGCTTAAATACGGATTTACATGATGGACTATAACAACTCCAAATGCACCGTTTATGTTTATCATGTAAATAATGATGAGTTTTCAAATTAGAATGCAGATCAAAATAGCACGCTAGTTATTCAAATGGCTTCTTGGTTCAGAAACTCACTTTTTGGGTAGTTCAAAAGTATGAACTATTTAGACTGTGAACGTACATTACTGAGACCTGGGTGAGTAATGTGCACAGGAGAGTGGTGCTGCTGAACTCGGTAGGTTTACTCAGCTGTATATAGTGACTTATAACTGTATATACCTGCAGGAGGGATGTCCAAGTCAGAAAGGACACTTTATTTTTGCTTGTCGACTTCCAAAGTTTCTGTGACCTGATCGCAAAGATCCTATTAGTATTCACTGTTTGCTGCTAGGGGAATAATTTCTGCATCCAAAGCACACGCAAAGTGATCGTTACTTTGCTAGGTTTTCTACCCTTTTTTTTCTTCCACGATGCAGTACTTTAAAAAAATGCAAGAAACCTTGGATCCTGTTTAAATGCACATTCCTCTGGCAATTCTTTGCTACCCTCCCTCATCCTGCCTTTGCGTGGCTCAGTTACGTAATAGACCTCCAGCCTTTGTGTGCCTACACAAACGTGGCCATCTATGGGAGTCGGGATGGGTTCTGCACTTAAATCTTCAATAGTTAATCAATAAATTGTTCTCTGGATTGTCCAGTGTTGCTGGAAAACAGACACATTTTCACCTTTGATACTAGGATCATAGCCTTCTGCAGTTCTCCAAGGCTAAAAACCAGCCTTGTGCGAAACACCAGTACAAAGGTCTTACGAGTCAAGTTATTCAAGTCCTCCCTCAGCCCTGAAAATTAGTCCTGATTGCTGTTGGTTGTGGCTGACAGCAGGCTGTGGGCTGCCTCTCAGTAGAGAGGTGAGGTCTAAAAATAAGCAAGGCCCAAGTGTTCAGGGGATACCAGAAAGCCCAAAGGTCATTTGGCATTATTTTTCCCTGTTCTGTACCCATCTCCCTCTAAACAGACAGAGTCCATCCCCTTCTACTTCCTCTGAGTTAATTATAACTTGCATTGAGTAGTGTCATGGAGAGAGACATAAAAAGCAGCAACACTAATAGTACTCAAGGGGAATTTAGCAGCTCTACAGCAGAACAAAAATCTCCCAGCAAAGAGTTGTGGCAATAAATGAGCCAGTTTGATACCAGTCAAAGTCCACATGCAGATAGATTTATTTGCTCTATATTGGCCATGCTTTTCCAGCTTCATGAGATATGGATATTTCTGCAGGAAGGATTCCACGTGTAGATTGAGAGGTAGCATGTCTCTCGAACATAAAGCATTCACTGGCCACTGCACCGGTACAGGGACACTGGAGTTCAAATGAGCTTTCGCAAATCCCCAAGAGGGGAAGGAAAAAAAAGGCTTGGGCACTGCTTGAAAAGAAATATTTGGACTTATATTTCAGCAGAGCTGAGGGGGAGGTAGAGGGGGTTTTCTGGCTATGCCTGTGCCTGGCCAGAGAACAGCAAGCGGCAATCAGCGTATGAGTGGTGCGATGTGAGGGCTTCCCCAGTCTGGATGCTCCTGAGCAGTGTGGGGGATCCGGGATCATGGGCAAAGTGCAGCATGGAGATGATGCAGGGAGCAATGCAAAACAGACTCCTAGTGCCAATATTTAGCTGCTTGCTTTTGTTTATTTTATTTGTGCTGCAGATTCTCAAGGTCAGTAGTGCCTTACTCAAACCAGCAGCTCGAGGGAAGGGAAGATATGAAGCTACTTGCAGCTGGAATCCCAACCAGCTCATCTACTTCCTCTTGATTGCTGTTGACTTGTCCAAAGTATTATTATCTGCCACCTGAAATTTAGCTGCAGTCTTTGCTTCTCTCTCCCTCTCTGGTGATCTCTCTGTCTCTTCTCAGTGAATAGTTATCAGCCTTCTTATACATGGTCAGAGCATCCTTTTGCTCTTCTGGTAGATTCCTCCTTGTAGGAGGAAAACGGACAGTTTTCATCAAGAGAGCAAACAAAGGAGCAGAGCTATAGCAAGAACTCACTGCTTTTATTTAACTACTTTTTACTACAGAATGTTCCTTTGTGATGGCTGAAATTGTAATGGTAAGGTGTGCTGACCATGTTTCTTGGTAAAATGTGAGCACAAAGAAGCCAGTGCTGTGGACACCCTCCCAGTTCAGCATCTATATCTTTGAGATACCTGTTTTCTGTGGGATGTCTTCACATAATGAAGGGCTTGAACTCATGTTGTGAACTCATGCCCATGGCCTGGATCAGACACAACTGATAAAAGGAAAAAAAAATCGTTCTAAAGCCGCACATAATTGTCCTCTAACACCAAAACAGGCTTTATTATTTAACTCTTGAAGGTCAGCAAAGGTAGAAATGATCTCTAAGGTCTGGAATCTGTAGAATCTATTTGTTTTTCAGGCTGCCTGTGCAGTGTAGTTGATGAGGGAGCCTGGTCTGTCTAAAGAAGCTGTAAACCACTTCCTTTGACTAGAGAAGAGGCAGCAGAAAGCTGTGCAAGCCATGGATCTGTGGGGAGTCTGGGTTCATTTGTATGTGTTTCCCTTCTTTGCAAAAGGATAAAGATTGCAAAAAGATAAATATTTTCTCTTAGTACTTAAAGGGCCGATTTCTACGGCAGTGAAGTCGTCCAAATGGTTGCTCCAAGTCTTCCAGACACTCATAGACTTTTCTCCAGATGGAAAAGGCCAATTTATACAAGAAACTGCTGAAAACTCTGATGGAAAGGAGAAAATGTAGGGAGAAAAAAATGCCTTAAATGCTGATTAAACACGAAGTGCAGAAGCATTTACCATGACTTCCCATCCCTGTCTTCAAGTCAAACTGAACTTGTTGACTACCACTTGGTCTTCTTCAAAGGTTTATGGAAAATAAACAGTCTTCCTGTGAAATTGCATTGAACAAATACCAGATACAGAGCTCCCTTCCCCCATCACCTTTCTGCACCACTGCAAAGACTTACTTAATGATTTACATTGTTCACAGAATCACTCAAGCAGGCAAAGTGGAATTCCACCTGATCGGTAACATAGGGTACTTCCTATCTGAGCTGGAGTGTGAGCTGTTTGTCAGCTCTCCTAACACGTGAAGACATATATGGGAACTGCTGAGCTGCCTATAGCTTTTAAGGGCAACAATATGTGGGTTGTTGGGGGTTTTTTTTGCAATGGCATGAAAAAAAACACCACAGAGAATGCCATTAAAACAGGGGGCAACGTGAGCATAAGCACGCCAAAACATTAGCCAGCCTCAATGGCACATGGTACATTGTCTCCATTAACAGACAAAAAAACCTCACAAGAGACAGAGATCAAAGGGTTAGCTTTTCAGTGATCTTGTCATGTGGCTTCTTAAATGATAATGTAAAGGTTTTAAAAAACATTTACCGTAATTTCTGCTAAGTGTCACAGCCTAGTGAACCATTAAAAGTGAAGCAGCTCACTGAACCGAGCGGAAGTGAACAGATGGAATTCCACCCTCCCTCTGCTCCAGAGCCTCCTCGAACAATGCAAAGTCTTCTTTCAAATCTCCTCCTCTGAGCTCATTACCCAGGGCAAATATGTGGCAGGTTCTATCGCCACAAAGGCTGAGGCTTGCTCTTCTCCATGGACAGACTGCGCGGTAGGATTAAAACACCCACATAAAATAAAAATTTAATCTGGTTTCTACACTTGTGCAATCCTTTCTTTGATCCTTACTTTACACGGATGCTCGGGGAAAAGGAGGACTCCATGATGTGAGCTTCCCAGGGTTTTATGGGTCACTCTCAGTCTTGTTTGCTGCAGACTTGACTTTAAAAACAAATATCCATTTTCTTACAGAACTGTTGTTTGCACCTCTGTAGTTCTGAATTTGCCAGAGAAAGAGGTAGCTATTGCACTTGCTTCTGCTCCTTCTACATCCTCCTCTCTGCTTCCCTGCCTAGGCGACAAGTAATTCTGTACAGGTATGCATGATCTTGCACTCTCCCTGCTCATTTTTTGGAATGCTCTATGGGCTCGTGGAAATTTGGATCATTATCGCAGGGCTGAAAATTCCACCAAGTTTTGTGGGTTTTGTGAGCGCAGCGTGAACCATCTCCTCAGGCCAGCTTGCAGTAGAGGCGAGTAGGGGTCCCACAAGCTCCGGCGGCACATGTGAATCAGTGGTGGAGCTGCCGCACGGAAAGGGGGCTGTAGGGAGAGGTGGGGGATGCTCAGTGCTTGATAGGTGCCAAAGTGTTTGAGGTAAGAGGATTCATGCAATAAACTGAGGCTTCGCTCAGGGCCGTCCTCACTCGCCAAGGAGTCTCACTGGTGGGTGAAGGGTGGCACACAAAGGATTCACCTTGCTCATATTTGGACACCGTTCACACACCAACCCAAAACTGCAAGGTCCCTGTCTAGAATTTGAGGACTTGGTAAGCTTAATTTGGGCTGGGTTCATTTCCACAACACATAACTGGACAAAATCAACTGCTTTTCAACTTTATCTTTGAAGCCAAAATCACAATTTCCATCACTCTGTGTGTTAGGTGTCTGATTCTCCTCTGTCTTGTACCACATTTGCTTCTGTGTAAAACTATTGGATGTAATATAGTTCCTAATTCCCACTGAACATCTGCAGAATGGTCCTGAAATCATTCATAATCCTCCTCAATCCATTCTTTCCTTTTGGCCTTCATCATGGAAACCTGGGCACGGGGCTTTACTGTGCAATTCAGCCATGTGAGGTCCTTCAGACCATGAAAACCAGAAACCATCTGTCTTCAGGATTCATCTGCGCCTGGTTTCAGCATTTTACAAGAAGGTTCACCCATGTGAGAGCTGGTGTCTCCCCAAAAGCCCTTGTTCTGTTATCAGTGGTCTTGTGTTCTGAAGGTACCTGGTGAGAATGAAGTAGAGTATTAGTGGCTGAAGAAAAAACCAAAACACTTAACCTTGTCCTTTTCTAGATTCCGAGGCTGCTTGTGAGTCACCAGTGCAGCATAGAAAAAGTCACCACTTTGTCCTCAGCTTAAGCATGCTGGAAAATCAGAAGGGTTGGCTTGGAGCTTGGGTGCTAGACATGAGGTCTGCTCAGAAATCTGGGATATAAAAAGCACCCTGGAATCTTGATCTCTCCGTGTTATGAAGTTGAACTGAAATAAGTAATTCCAGTCTTGGAGATCAACTTCATGGCATGTCGGGCTGGTGATGGGAGCTGAGGAATACGTGGCTGCGGGGAAGGATGGAGGAAGGCTCTGGCACCGCCTTCCCTGGGAGAAGCAGCAATCCCGGTCACGGGCTCTGTACAGCAGCAGGAGATGCTGCCAGCTGAACAACACATCCCTACGGGGGCATGAAGTGCTGCTCAGCCAGGCATGGCCAGCCCCGTCTCTGCCTGGCCGGGCTCTCTGCTGACTGCAGCACGCTCTCACCAAGGACATCCTGTTTCTCCCCAGGAAGAGGCAAAGTACCTCCCTCAGCACATTCCCGCGACCCACCGCACAGCCTCTTGTTTTCACAAGCGTCTGTTGTCTGTCTGTCCCTCTGCTGAGACTTACTAGGCAATGTCTTTGGTATCCTTCCCAGGGCAGGATTTAGCCAAGTAACTCTGGCTCTCCCACCACTAGTTGAGCAGAATGAAAAGGGTCCTCTCTGGTAAGAGAAACCGTGTCACTCAGGAGAAGATACAGAGAGTTTACTCAGAAATGGTGGCTGAAAACATAGGTAAATTGGGAAGGACTGAGCTTACTGGGAGAGGTTACTGCCCCCCTCAGCTGGAAGGTACAGCCATCCCAAGAGCCATACCCGACTGTGTCTCTGCAAAATGAAATGCATGTGCTTGAAGCACCTCCCTGATCATTTGTCCATGCCCTTAGAGTAATGTGTATGGATCAAGATGTATTTCTTCCTCTTCAATCCTCCAGGTTGCCGTGGCAAGTGAGAATAACCATCACGTTGGCAGGGTGGAGGCTGCACCAACTTTTAGGCAGCCACTTCTAAGTGGTCTTTTGCACTGTAAGAGTGGGATCAGACCCTTCTGCATTGAAGTTGTTATCCTGCTTTCCCACTGCCAGCAGCTTCCTTAAGGGTGCACTCCCTCAATAACCCCAACTCGTGTCCTCAATCTGCCGCAGCCACAGGAGCTGCGCTCTGGATGAAAGCCTGAGCACTGGTCCTATTTGTGGAAATAGATACGAACGAGTGCTCCATGTTTCATTATCATCTTTCTTTTTTCTTCTTCTTCTTCTTCTTCTTTTTTACCATTTACATTGCATGCATACAGTTGAGCAACTTGGCTTCAGTTTTGATTGAAATATTTAATGGATATTATTCATTGTTGGTATTCTCTCGATGTTGTTCTCATTCATTTTAAAACTGCCAAACCTTCCCATTTTTCAAGGATGCCTGGCCTTTTAAATAAGGAAAGCATTTTGATACCTTTATTACATTTTTTGAGGCCACATTAGCTTGTTTTTGCTATCATTTTGACTTTGATTCTAATAAACTGAATAGAAATAGCAGTCTCTCCATTTCTTAAATACTGCATGCTTTTCCATTATTGTCCACAAACAGTTGATTCCAATCAACTTTCTTCAACTCATTCCGTCCTCAAAATTATTGTACTTTTATAACCATTCACAAATATTTTCAGAAGTATTTCCAATTTGATGATATTATAACCTAGCCCTAAGGGTTTATTATCTTCTATATTATTCATTTCACCTAGTTTCATTTCCTTGGACTAAGTCCAAAATAGCCCCTGGTCTTGTTGATTGCTCCTCAAACCGAAAAAAACAGTTTGGTACCGCTCTCAGAAACACGCATCCATCCTTAATGACTCCACTACTGCTATGCCCATCAATGTCAGGATAATTGAAATTCCACTATAGTCACTGCCTCTGCCTTTTTACAGCTTACCCCTTATCTATGTAAGCGTTTCCCGATCTACTACTTTGTTTTAACCACTTCCCAGGTACATGTCAGTTCTTTTCTTGGTTTGTTTCATACCTTTAAGAGATCCTTATTCATGCTTCACATTTGTCAGTTATTTGACAAGCTGAATGGAAAAGAAATAGCATTATAAGGAGCACGATACCTATTTTTGGATTTCCCCTCAATGCAGGAGTAGGGCACGTCTTCGAGCATATGCCAGCTATGCCAAGAATGGTTACTCAGGTACAAAAGAAAGTGGAGAAAGTAAACAGAGGGAAAACACTTTCCATCCATATTTAAGCCATATATATTCTTTTCTACATGCCATTTTTCTTGGGAAATTCTGGCGGTAAAATAAAGCAGAACATTTAGGATGCTTCAAATAATACAACCCTCCTCCTGGTGAGCAAACCATGAGGGGGCTTCCTGACCCTAGCAGTGTTGCAGTGCCAGCAGAGAGAAACTACTCTTCCATTGCTTAGGCATACACTCAGCCTTTGAGAGCCTAATTTGGCTTTTTATATAAGCAGATCTTCCTTAACCAGAATTTTGAGTTAGCAATGAGCCCTTTACACTGTAATTCTGGGGAAGGTAGAGACTTTCTCCTCGTTTATTAAAAAAAGTAAGTTTTACTCCTATGTGGCATGCTGAGATCTTGGATTATCGAGATGGGTGGGTAGAATAGTTTACTTCCAAAACTGCATAATCTCACTGATGCTATTGCTAAGCCATGTGAGATTTTAAAGGGTACCTAGTGCTGCTGAGACCCACTGAAATGAAACCTTCACAGGCCTGAGGTCCCCTGAGCACTGACCTTATCAGTGGGGGGACGTAGGGGGCCCACAGGTTGCTTAAAAAAGCCATGCCTCACTGGTGAGGATACACGTAAGATAAATACCAAATGAGGTTTAAGGGCTTGAGAACCCTCGCTACGGGTTGTTGCCCGTGAGCAGAAAGGCTCTGGTGTATCACTGAGATGCCCAGCTGATTGCCAGCCTATAACACACCCGGCCCACAGCCGTGGGAAGAACGCATCCGCTCTTCCAAACAGGGATCCTGCTTCCCCAGGGGACCGAGTCTGTCGAGCCCTTCACAACAGATCCAGGCAGCAGCTCGCAGGGCCAAGCCGACAGCTAACAGCCTCTTTTGTCTGGGCACCCCGACTCACATGCGGATGCTGCACCTGGCAGGTGTTTCCAGTGAGCAGCTCACACTGGGGTGCTGCTTTCTCACTATCTCAGTACCTCTGGAAGTCATTTCTGAAAAGATTACAATGCCTTTTTCTTTTTCATATGCCTGTCAGCTTAATATTGTACCTAACCTCACATTAGGGCATCGCCCATTCTGTGGTGCATGTCTAGTGTTTATTTCAGTGTCTGTCAGAGACCCAGGGTTAAAACTATTGGAGGTCCAGATGACATCTGGCTTCTCAGCTCCTCCAGAATATTGGCTGCAGTGTTTATCAGTGCATTATTCATCAAAACTGATGATGCAAAGTACAACATGCTGTCTGCAGCTCAGTGTAAGAGTGGAAAGAAGTTGGCAGAAATGCCTGGTGTTCTGTGAGCAGCATGTAATCAATAGTCTGGGTGCTTGTTCACTTTATGTTGATGACTATTCCCTCTGGTACATCTTTGTATATTTTTGGGTTCTCTGTAATACCAGCTGTGCGATTTTTCTCTCTCTTTTCTTGATACCAGCCTTGATAGAACAGAAGGGGCAACCTTTTGTGCAGTAGGTGTCAAATCAAATAAACTATTTGCACAAAGCCTGGGAATGAGAGTCAAAGAAAAGAGATTTAGTTGAGAATTTCCATGACAGCCTGATATTTCTTCCTTTATACTTTTGCTGTTGTTGTTTCTTTTTTCTCTCTTTTTTTTTTTTCCTTAAGGAAAAGGGAAGAGATGACATATAGCAGAGGTAAAAAACTGCTTTAACTGTCATTAAGATTTCAAACTGAATTCTGCTTTCCAGGTAAGGTACAATCCAGCAAGACTCCAGAGTCTTCCCTGAAGTTACTCCCAATTACACCAGTGTAAGAGAGTAGAATGTGAATGCTTATCTTTAATGCAAGAACTTGCAAAACAATAATCAGATTCTCAGCTGGGGTAAGTTGGCAAGTTTCCATTAAAGTCAATGGACCTAGGCTGATTTACACCAGCTGACGATCTGCCCCAGTATCTGCTATAGTACACACACCACATGCACACACAAGTCACTGCTTATTTATTTTCAGTGTTAGACTTGCATATGAATTTGGTGCTACAACAACCAAAGAGCAGTGGTAGGTGAGTCTTATTAGAAAGGCATATTGCAGACAAGAACGGCATTATTTTTCTTGCATATTTTCCCTTAGCATGTGTGTATCGATCTGCAAAGTCTTACTATTCCTGTCCAATGCAAGAATTATAAAGAAGAATGGAACTAAAAACGGCCGCGTTGTGACCCAAGGCAAAACAGCAACCTTCAAAACTCTGAAATGGAGACTTGGCACTAATTCTCCCAAACAAAACATAAGGGAACCAAAGCAAAACAAAAATGTTGCCACCTCATTGAATGACTCTCCTTAGCAGGGCTGTGTGATTTTTGTTTTCCAAAGGGGTTCACAAATGTGTTAGCTGGATGTATGTGGATCAGTGTGCACTGGCGTGGGGGGGAAGAGAGGGGCTGCTGTTCATCAGTTATCTGCTATTCTCCCAAAGCCATGGAAGGCCAAACTCTGGGTCACTCACACGGTGCCGTTTAGCCAATATGCTATATTTTTCATATTTGAACAAGACTGCTGATAAACTGTAAGTGTTGGTGTGGCTGTCTAGGCAAGAGGAGCTCAGATTAGAAAATACAAGAATGTAAATCAACAGCTTATTTGCTCCTTCAGCAGAGATCTTCTGTTGTGCTTTCTGGACTGAGGAACGTGCTGTAGGGTGTCTAAGAAAAAAATGTATTAGAAGGATGATGAGTTTCAGACTTGGGGATGTTTGCCTCAGCAGTGTTAGTGGAATTGAAGCTGAAGCAACATTCATGAAGCTGTATAGGCTCAATAGGTACCATCTACAGCTCTTCTGTCACAGCATGTGCTCTTCCTGCCTGAGAGAAGTGAAGTAATAACTTCAGTCCTACTGCCATAGATAAGTAGCCTTCCAAGGTTACTAGGGTCACAAATACAGGCCTGAAGGGCTCGCGTGGAGATGCGAGGAATATTAGAGGGTCTGTCTTACACCTATTCTGTCTCGGGCACTTTGAGACATTTTTTCATTAGCTGCAGAATCCCCAGTGTTGGGACCAGATAAGAAACACTCCCCCATTCGAGAAGGAAGGGAAGCGATTTTGTACTTATAAAGGTTCTGTTCATTAGGTCAAAAGACAAACTGTCCTTGAGGATGTGCAAGACTGAGGGAACATGGGTTATGCTGGAGTTGGTATCTCTGCCTTGGCTCTATTCCACATGCTTTCTGCAATATGTGGAATATGTCCTGGAAGCATAATCTTTCCTAGAGGAGAGTTCTGATTAGCTCGTCAGACTGACCTGCTCATCTTATTTGTCTCAGTTCAGTAGGCATGCTGCTAAGCTCAGGCTTTTTGGATCTCTCTGAGTCATGGGGTGCTCTGGCACAGCAGATCTTCTAGGCTGGGAGTTAAAGAAGTGACAATGCTAGAGGCAAGTGATTTTCGAGAACCACAGACGAGAGGAGGAAATAAAGAGTGAAAGTGGGTCACTACTGCAATACACTGGTGTTCGGATTTGATTTTGATCACAGCCTGTCGCCAAATCGTGCCACATTTAGCATTGTCCCTCAGGGGACTGTGGTACCAGAAGATGTTGCTGTGGGCAAGAAGAAGGAAACAGTGTTATTGTGGTTACCCAGAAAACATTCAGCAAGACAGAATTTTATTGCAGTGACTGTTTTGCCTGGTTGCAGACTGCAGGATTTGGACTGGAACAGTAAAAGAATTTACTCACAGTCATGTAGCAGGTCAGGAGTTGGGTCAGGCCAAGGACCAAGAGCATGTGATGTGGTGTACCATCCTGTAATCATTAAACCATTCGTCATCCCTTGCTCTTGTACTTTTCAGGCTTTCAAAGGCTGAGCACACCTTCAAAAACAGACAATAGGAAGCCCATTGTGAACCTTGCAGCCTACAACTAATGGTCTATGTTTGTATAGTCCTGTGGCTTTCTCCTGTCCACCCTGTTCTCTGCCCTTCAGTGAACCCCTAGATCCGAGTGACATGATGCTCCACTTCATACACACTTTCTCGGACACATACAGATATTAAGAACAGCAACATCTGAAATATCCTCATTTGCCTCCAAGTTGGCAGCAGATTCATGAAGGGATGCTTATGTATTCAGAATACTTCTTATTCCAACTAAAATTTCCAAACCAGGGTGCTTGCTGGGGCGTGGGATCAGTTTGCTTCATTTCTTATGAAAGATTATTTTTTTTAAAGTTCTGGTTTACAGAAGTTCTTCGCAGATATTTTGCTTGGTAGACTGATGGAACGTGGGCAAATGGGTAGCTTTGGGAGGCTGTGGGTTCACATGTTGAGAAAAAAAAAATAGGAAAGTTAGTGAAGACCCCTGGGGCATTTTTTTGTATGAAGATACCAAGTCACGGAAGTAATATGTTCCAGTGGAAACCTGCTCTGGCAGATGTTCTGGTTGGGTTCATGTCAATATAACTTCTTTCAGGGCTCTCCAGGGGACAAAAAGACTCCACCATTACCAGTGAACTGGAAAATCATACCTTGGTGTTAGGTTGACTGGACAGCCCCACCAGCCCAGTGTGGACCGATAAGATTTGTTTTCATCCCCTTTTTGTTCATGGCTTGTATAGCTCACCAGGGCAACACTCTACTCCTGGCATCACTCTCCCATTCAGTGGGAAGCTGGAGCTTCCTCAGCATCACAGTGCACCAAGAATTCCCAGGACATCTCCTGTCCAGTATGGACTGAGCCCTCCTGCTTGGCTGGTGAGCCTGGCTGGGTGGTAGGACAAATAGGCACCATGCTGCAGCCTGCACCATGGACCATTTGCACCTCCCAGCAGCCGCATCATCATCTCTGCCAGGAGCAAGTGCCATTGCCTGCTTCAAGTTTTGAAGGCTTTTCTTTGGAAGATTACAAGTAGACACTCAAATAACTGGAAACAGGCTCAGAAGGGTGACTGAAACATTTGTCTTCATACCTATGACATCCTGCCTAAATCCTTCTACTTCCCCAAAGGGTCTCTCTGCACCACGCATAAGAAAACATTTTCTATACTTCACAGATTTCCAAATTTGTCAGGTTAGAAATATTGGGCTGGTGTTTTGTACTAGGGATGGGAGTACAGACCATCTCACGTAGCTGCTCACACACGTGTACACAAATCCTCCAAGTCTTGAATGACTAGTAGGGTCCTAGCTGTTGTGTTCTGAGGATTAGTGAAAGGAAGTCAGAGAAAGGATACTTCTTTCCATATTGTTCTTGTTTCAGATGAAATCTGGGATAAATTTAGAGTAAAGACTAAAGGACAGAAAATGTTTAGCTCTCTGGGACTCCTACTGTCAACTTCAATCTCAGATCTCCCACCTGAGTTAGCTTTTACTGTAGCACATTATTTAAGTAAAATCCCAGTGTTGGGATTTACCTGTTTTCACTTGTTTTCACTTGCAATCTAACTCCGTTTCATGCTGTGCTCTGTCCACAGCTGGTCACCACCTCCCTGTTCATTTCTGCCACTTGATAGCATATGCTGCTCAACCCGGCAACTGTCCACAGGTGAGGGACCTCTTCTCCTCCCACCCAACCTCCTGGCACAGCTGAGCATCACGCAGTGACAGAGAGGTGCACGGTGCCCACCCCGAGCACACATCTTTTTCCTGTCACGCAGGAAGCTTCCCATCACGCCTGGCCCAGCAGTGCCCACCTGCAGCTTGTGGTCTGGACCAGGCTATTCTGCCCAGCGTCCTGAGGTGGGGACTACAGCAGCTCCCCAGCAGCTCTGCCATCCCCTCCCTGCCCTCCCAGCCTTCCCATCATAAACCCTTTTGTGCAGTCTTGCCTCCCCCAGTTGTGTTTTATGACACCTGGTCCATGTCCAGACTAAGAAGGCCTGACGAAAAAGAGAAGTGAAAGGTCATTTGGTTCTTTTCACACTTTATAGTATATGACATCAAGTTTTGAGCTAAAGTTCAGAGCAGCTCCTGCTGGTGGTATAATCCAATTGCCTTGCTGCTAATAATAGTCACTAATCCAGCTCCAGGTGAGTTAAGCATCAGCTTCCACGTGCTCTAAAATGAAAATGTAGCTATTATGCTCACTAGACATAAATGAGATTATTAAGATTACCACTGCAAGACATTCACTGGCCAAATACACACAAGGATTTTAATAGTGAGAAAAAAGCTGGCAAAACTATTTACCAGTATTGTGGTGTCTACAACCTTGGGTCAAATCCTACAGTGCTGCAGGTAAAGAGACTCCCATTAGCTTCAAAGTGGGAATGTGACTTAATGAACATACATGGAGCAAGGCCCTCTGAGATTGACCCTTTGGATATAGTTTGCCTAATTATTTTCTAATTATCTAAAAGATTATCTAAAATCATCTTTTTTTTTTTTTTTTTTTTTTAACTTATCATAATGCAACCAAAGTTCATTATGCTACTATTAGCATTATTATGACTTCTTATCAATAATAACGTGAGTGTTTTGGAGCTGAAACTCAAGTCCTCTATCTTGGTGAAATATTAAAAAGATCCTTAGGGAAATGAGGTCATACATAGAATTTTGCTACAGGATCCAGATTTTTGAGGGGAGTCGTGATTTTGAATGACTCCGGTTTGGAAAGTTCAGAGCACTATTCAGTAAAGAAAACCACACCAAAAGGTAATTGAAGACATTAATTAATGTAATTACTACTTACTTCAGAAAATATCAGTCTTACTTCTCCCAAGAAGGGAGGACATAGATCCCACACTTACCTTTTCAGGAACTTTGCCTATGATTAAATAATATCAAAAGAATATTTCTCATGTAGGAGTGAAATTGCATAAGAACAACTCACTCAGTGAAAACAAACAAACAAAACCCCAAAGCCATTTGAAAGGCTTCTGCTTTCAGGGGAATAGGTATGGAATGAATCAGCATTAAAAACTGAAGAAACATGAGCTTTTTTTCTTTTTTTTTTTCCTTTGTAAACCAATCAGTTTGGATTATCCCCTTTCTTAAAAAGCATCTGCACATCAATTACTCAAGCAGTTTAGAATGCCATAATCTCATTTTGTGACCAGGATGTGAAATCCAAATGTCATCCAGTTCTATCAGTAAATGACATTATGGTGCCTTGTGCCAGATATTGTGCTATGCCAAAAACTGACCAGCTTTTTTTCTGTTGTTGTTTTTGAACACAAAAATGCATGAGAGAAAACAGGTATAAAGATTTCTTTTATAGATTTATCAGAGAGATAGGTGGGATTGGCTGTATCAGAGACAGGGGAAAGACAAAAGGATTTTTAATTCACTTTATAAATTCCCAATATAAACTGGGTGTTGGGCAGTAAGTGTTGCAGGTGTAATATTTCACATGTCCATTTTTGACACGTGCACTCAGGTATTTTCACCTGCAGATCTGTAGACACGGTTCTGTATGGACAGAAACAGAGTCTGCTAAAGGCAGAGTGGAAAATTTATCCCTAAAATATTGATTACTCTCCCGGTTGTTAAATCATTATTAAAGCATGTTGAAAACTCATTTGCAGTCTCTTCTAATACTACTAGTGTCACAAGTGACATCACTTTTTAACAAGATGGATGTTTCCAACGCTGGGCTCAGAAATGCCAAGTGGAATTAGCAACTTTAAAAAAAATGCATTTCACTGTTTATTCATGGTGACAAGTGCTTCTCGCACTGTACTTTCATGCTGCTGGCCTCCATAATGTGGCCGCGGTTTTCTTTTAACTTGCAAGCTGAGGGCAGCTCCAAGGAGGCAAGGCAGAAGAAAGCGTGGCAGGGCACAGCCTGGTGAAGCGTGCGGGGTCTGAATTCCACCCTGCCCATCGCTCCAGCCCAGTGAGCCGCATCCTTCTGAATGCTCCCTATGCTGTGGCCACCGGAATTACAATAAAAATATGTGAAAAGTATTCTTGAGTTGTCTGAAGAAAGGGACTTCACACAGAGAAGGCGTCAGGCAGAAGCCTTAAAGCCTTTAAAAAATATTAGCGTGGGGCAGATGGGCACATTCAGAAGCCTCTCTTCTGCTCTTAAGAATGGACAGGCACAAGCTTCGCGCAGAAGATGGTTTGCTGGAATGGGGTCAGATGGTCATACGTCCCCCCCAGACAATGGAATGAAGAAGCAGCCTGTTATTCCCCAGCTGAGATGTCCTGCCACCCCAAGCACCACATTTCTGTCATGGGCAAACCCCCATATTTTAGAACCTCTTAAAATCCTTTATCTCTTTCTAAGGAAGTTGTCATTACTGTGTTGCCTCCCTCACCTTATTATTGTCTCTCATGACAATACATAAATTGGCCGTGACTCTAAAGAGGGGACTCTTCTCTCAAGCCATGCCTGGCACCATGCTCGTCTTGCTCTCCCTGCTCTGCAGGTAACCAGAAAGAGGTGCAGGGGACTTGTTCTCTCGACTGATGAGTGTAAGACATATGTAATTCCACTTCTTTGTCCTTGAGTAAACAAGTGGTGAGGGACAGAGAGGAGCCTCTAAGGAACCAGTGAAAAAAGTAGCATACCACACCCACATAGCATATTGTTATTTGCTGTAGAGCACCGTGCAGTTCTGAAGACTACTATGACGTGTGAGATACAAAAGGCTCCTTTGGGAATTACTCTGCATTCAGGATTTCTGTAATCCTTTGGTGCTGCCTGTTGGGCTGACTCTCCTTAGCTTGTACTGGCCTTAAGATATTTTCCAAGGTACCTGCAGCAGGAGAAGTGTTTGTAGGACATGGCAACCAGCTGTTACTCAGACATTTGTACAGCAAACTCCCGCGCTGCCCCTGAAACGCACAAGATTTTATAGGCCTACCTTGAAGTGATGTTTTCTTCTTCATTTGACCCTTAGCTTTTATTGTTCCCGGGAAGCAGCTGCAGCTCTGTTTAGTGTTCTGTGTTTTATCTAAGGTCTTGGGGAAAGAACCCCAGAAAAAAACGCAATGAAAATACTAAAAAATACAAAAAAGAGCAAAAATTGAATGAATACAAGCAAGGTGCTTTTAAAAGGGACTTCTTCTGATCGCTGGGGACAAAGAGGTGAGAGATGATGCCTTGGAGCGTGTATTGTTGCTCTTTATGTATTGCAGTGGGAAAACAAATTTACAAGAACAGTAGGAAGGGTGGAAACAGTGAAACCCCAAGCAACATTAGTCTATGGAGCTGAGCCACAGCACCCAAGAGACCAGAATCTGGGTCACAGCCTTGTCTTACCTTACAACATGACAAAATGGGCTCCAAGGAGCACAACCAATGACCAAAAGAAAGGAGTTCGGATACTCAAAAGCCTCATGGACTGGACTGCAGTTTCTGTCTCTCTGAAAGGACATTTGAAACCTAAAGCAAAGTCCTAAAAGAGGAAGTGTGTCGGGAAGGGAACATCGAGACCCCTTCAGTCCCCAGTATAACACATTTCCATCTGTTTTTTTCCCGTGATGTCAAACAGCACAAAGAATACTGGCTGGATCCGTTGGATGTTTTCAATATGCAACCACCCAATTCAGTGAACCTGTCCGGGTGAATTGCCTCCTGACCCTCACCCCCACGGGGCTCTGCGGCTGGCCCCAGAGCTCCTGTGCTGCCCACTGCAGCAGAGGCTTTGGCCCTTCCAGCACCCGCTCCCTGCTTGCTGGAGAAGCTGGCAGGGCTACAGGGGCAGGGGAGAGCGTATGGGACATAGCAACCCAATCCTGTTGGCACCAAATTGCCCTTACCTGTGCCTCTCCTCCATCCCCATACAGGAAATTTATTTTTTTTTCTCAGTATTCTCATTCTACTTTTCTCACCTGGTTTTTCTTTTTTGTCAGCCCTCCCATTGCTATTTTACTTTTTCTTCTCACTGCTTTTAGGTTTTTGCTGTGTCTTGCATCAGATATGAAGCTTTATGCCTTATCATCCTTGTCTGTGTGTAAAAGGTACCTGCATTTTGCCAAAGCATGAGCTGAGACACACAGGCCATATCTTCACTGCCTTTGATGGTTCTGTTTAATTCAGCTTGCATTTCAGGATCAAATGCCACAGGGCAGTTGTGCCTGTACAGCATTTAAGGACTGAGCCCACATGGCGAGTATGATACTATATAATTTTCAAAGCAGATAAATGTCTGCTCCTACCTTAAACTTTCAGAGGAACTAGAATTGCTCAGCACACCTGGAAGAAGAAAGATGTTGATGCTGTAATAAAGCCTCGGAAAGAGAGTACACAATATATTTTTTTTCCTCATTAACATTTCCTTCCCTACCAATGCAGGTAATACAATTCAGGTACAATTCAGCTTTACAGCTATTTTACTTAGCAACAATAAAACATCAGGTCTGCACAAGGGTTTCTACCTCCCAAAGTTTGCCTGTTTTGTGAAAGGCATCCTGTGCTCCCGTTATCTCCTGACCTCAGGGTGACACCGTTCACAAACTGCTCCTGCTGCAGTGCAGGAAAGGCTCTGTGATTTTCCAGCACAGTTTCCAGCCGAAGCTATTGCCAGAGCTCCATCTCCATCTCCAGCAAGAGGTGTGAGACAACAGAGGAGCTTTTTGTCAGTGTGCCTGGGCTGCTGCCATCTCCTTGTGCTTCCCCATCGTACAAGTCTCTGGTGTCCTCTCTCTGCTCTGGCTGCCCACTCCTCGCTCTTGCAGACCCTTTGTTTTT
Source organism: Actenoides lindsayi (assembly GCA_025331215.1). NCBI lineage: Eukaryota > Metazoa > Chordata > Aves > Coraciiformes > Alcedinidae > Actenoides > Actenoides lindsayi. The sequence continues at coordinate 50,901 of WTSP01027808.1, read as the reverse complement.
CTCATGGAGTTTTTCAGGCTTTGTAGTGATATAATATATGCTTAATATATGACTTAATACTCAATAAATTCAGCATCTTGAACAGAAGAATCTTGTTTAGCTTCTTTTCCACCGCCTGCCCCATGAGGTGGGCTGTGTCTGCCTTTATGCCTGTAGACCACCATGCAGGCTGTTAATGCACAGCCAGGGGGTTATGTGGCAAAAGATGCTTCAGCTTTCCCACTGAAACTTTGTCCAGCTTCATCTCACACCTAAACTGTCCTATGGAAGCTGGCAGACATGGCAATCACACATGTAAAGGCAAAGCTGAGCCTGGAAGATAGTCGTGATTTTGGTTCAAACTTCTGCTGAGGAATTCCGGACCAATTGTGACATTGCCCTGAGGGGGTGTGCCTGGAAAACTCTGCCCAGGACAACTCTCAAGCAACTCATGTCTTGTTCAGTTTTGTGAGGTCGGCTTCATGGGGTCTCCGCGCTCCAGAATGGCATTTGGCAATACTTCTGTGACTTTCCTTCTTTTCTGCCAGCCTAATCCTCGCAGAAGACCACAGAAGCTCTGTTCCGTCTGGACAGTGGTGCTGGAAAGAGTTAATTTTGCACTGTCTCTGGTAGGCAGACTTCTGTGTAAACACTGCTGACATTTCATCACTGGGATTTGTCACAAGCCAAAATAAGATCATATTCACCAGTTTAAAGGCTCTGAAGAAGTGTCACTGGCATCTCTCTGTTTAGGGCTGCATTAGTCTTTCTGCTACAGATCTTGTTTTCACAGATTAAGAACATCCACAGAAAGTTCTGCATGCACAGCTGAAGCTATTTAAAAACTATATTTTACAGTAAATGTGAGGACAGACTGGAAAAATGCAAAGCAACGTATCAGAGGATAATAACAGTAAAAAGGCATACATTAATAAAGTGCTCTCCTTGAAAAAGGAATGGTCTTCCTTAGGCTTAGACAGCAACTCAAAATAACTTACTGCCAAGTACAAGGTCTCTTTTTAGTCCCTTGTTCCCTTTTCCATCACTGCACCCAGACAGACAGAAGGATTTAGAGTGAGGGTCAGGGTGGTGTGAATAGGTGAAGCAAATGAAATGCAGCTTTCTAATGCATTTTCCCTGGTTCTGCATCTGGATTTCCAAATGGAATTCTTGCCTGGAAGTGAAACAGCTCCAGGCTGTGTTATGACTCTCTGGACACTCTCTCTGACTTCTACTGCACAACTAAAGAGAGATGAGGACAACTGTGCAGCAGCTTCTCTTACGAGCTGCTGGGGAGAGGGGCTGTAAACTGAGGGCAAACCTTGCCCTAATAATTTTAATGTCTGGCATTTAAAGCACAATATAAATTTAAAGCAAACAATATGAGCTAAACCACTACAATATAATCTATGATTTGTAAGTGCTGTTGCTAGTTACTCTTTTTGTGCAACTACTGTAAAATGACAGCCAGCCCAGGCTAAGTTAATGCCAAAAGATGGGTTTGTGCTCTGAGCTCTGCTATGCCTGAGCTAATCTTCTGGGTAGGAAAAGCATAAATACTACAAGTATCCAAGAATAAGTAACGCTTGTAAGTTTTCGGCAAGGAGATAATGAGACAAGTTCACCAGTTGGCTCAGCCTTACTGATCCAGACACGGTGATGACTCCTGGCAGGCGCAAGGATGAGATAGGAGCAGCAGGTCACAGCTTCTAAGCTAACAGGTCAGAAAAGTGGGATTCAAGGGGGAAAAGTCTAGGGTTTGGGTAGCCAATTATCTGCCCCAAAATAACGCAGGCTGTCCCAAGCCACAGAGAGGACTTGGCTCTCATTCTGAGTCCCCCCAGGTTGGGAGTACCACCGCAGGGAGGGAAGGCTCCTTCTGGGAAGTAATTAGGTTCTTTTTATCTCTGATGAGCTATTAGGACCACCGCTTGATCTTTGTTTTTGGGAACTAAACCTGAGGCCTGTAATTCTCGCTATGCAACAGACATGGGCTCTGGTGATCTCAGTAGGTGCCTATAAACTGTTAAGACAAAACATTGAAGTCCATATTCTGCTTAAATGGTCCTAGAAGGGACATAAATCAGGATCTGACACTTTTTGGCTCCACGAGGGGTAATTTTGTCTTGGTGCCCAAAGTGAACCCATCCTGCAACACCCTGGAACTGCAACTCAGCTCTACGAGGCTGGACAAGGCAGTCCTGTGACCATGGGTAGAGGGAGGAGCTGATTGTAGGGCTAGGAATCAGCAGCATATAGAGCATGTCTGCTGGGGGAAGGGGCAGAAGGGGCCTCTGTCCAGCCAAACACCACCCAGGTGAGACCCACCTCTCAGGGTGTGCAGAGACACAGCTGGCACTGGCCTCTAGCAGGGGATAGAGGAGTAGTGAAGCAGTGGCACATCTCCCTCATGTTTTTCTTGGCTGTCTGCCACGAACCAGTGCCTCCCTGTCCTCCCAGCTTCCATGCACGGTCCTTCCCTATCCTGTGCATCCTGGTGCACCTACACACAGTATGTAATCTCAGCATGAGAGGAGCAGAACACACATCACTTTGCCAAGGAGGGAGCTCACCATCCTCAGCCAGGGGTGAGGTGGGGGTAACACGGTGCCCAGATGTCGTATTTGCCTCATGAAAGTAGCACAAAGTCTTCACACAGATACAGCAGCGCACCTGCTTAACAAGGAGGGCCTTGCAGGAGAGGATGCTGTGGGTAGAAGGAGGTCTATGGAGGCCTGGGTTGGAAAGTACAAGATGGGAACTTGGAGAAGTTCATTTCTTAAAGAGCCTGTTCAGGGCTCGGGGCACTGAAAGGCTGTGCCAGAAGACAGGAGAAAAGATAGAGCTTTTCTTCTCTGGTCTGTGAGTTCAAACTTGGCCCATGGTGGCAGACACTAATTGCTATTTCTGCATGATGGGTGTTTGTAACACTGCTTGGTGGGCTCAGGCCAACCCTGACGGCCAGAAATCTGCAGCGAGACAAAACTGTCATTAAAACTCCCAGAGGCTGGAGGGTCCCTGCTAGGGTGTTGGGAGGAGATGTGCCCTGGGGCCTGACTTAGCCCTCCAGGGTGGATGTGAAAGACTTTTGTAGGGCTGTGCCATGGCTCATGTCACGCTCACGGCAGCCAGAGGGGCCTATCCCTGTATAGAGCAGGAAGAGACGTTTGTCCTGCCATCAGTTTGCTAAATTTCACTGGCACAATAACCAACCAGTGCCCCACATTTTAACAGCTACATGGGTACCTCTTTTTTCACAAATATCAACGGCACTCGGGCACAAAGAGATGGCACAGAGATACGAGATCGCAGACCCAAAATGGTTGCGGGGTGTGATGTGGGGAGGAAGGCACTTTGCAGAAATTAAGTGCTTGGCTGAGGTGGCTGCTGGGGCACATCAGCTTGGCAGACGAAGAGGAAGACATGGCCCAGTCCTTAAGATAGCTACACTTGGTAAGGTCGGGTAGGAAAGCAGGACCCGCCTCCTGTTTCATGTCACACCACCCTACTGCTGATAATATCACGGGGTAAAAAATGTGTTCCTAGTCAGTCTTGTAATTTGGGTAGAAAGAATGAGTTTGGTTAATTTTTATTCTTGGTATTTACTGGGACACAGTAACAAAGAGGGATGCAGTAGCCTAGTGCAAGATATCACCCTTTAAATTCACGCGTCTTTGTCATTAAACAGTAAAGATTTTTTTTTTATCACTACTGACACCTCAATACATAGCAAAGGACACCCTGAAATGGTCATTGCTATTTCAAAGGAATGAGTGTCAGTACACCGCATTGTCAAAAGGAATTATGCACAAAACCAGGGCGCTTGAAAGCTGAACTTCCCCACAGTTGTGGGATTTCATGCAGCTGAGAAACTGTCAGCGATGGGAAATAACTCCACGCGGTGTTTTACATGGGCATGTTTGAATTACACATACAAGAGCCTTCCATTGTTCACCTCGCTAGTGTGAGTATATAATTTTCCTGCTGTCTTTTGTTCTTTTCAGCTATTTTGTGATTAACACTGTCTGGGGAAGAATTTCTGTATTTTCTCTGGTTTAGCAGGATGTGAGTGAGGTGGTGCTGCTGCATGAATCTTTTAAAAGCAGCCTAAGAAATATTTAAGACCTTAGTCTAGGAGGAACAGCTCTCCCAGGCATAATTTTTGGTGCTGGTTGCAGCAGGGAGCGTATGCTGTGAGGAAAGTATTATTTTTCTAAATGGAAGGTGTCAGATGGTCACGCAATGTGACTGCATGTTCGAGATCACTGCCTCCCATCTGCAATTTGTGACGTGTGAAAGATTCTGCCCAAATGTGCTCACCAACTGGAAACCCTCGGCACTTTTTTTTTCTTATCAGGAGAGACCAAGATAACCAATGGTTTTACAGATCAGGGATCCTATCAAATTAATATCATTCTAGGATAAAATCTGCTTTAAATACAACCACTAAACTCCAGCAAAGTTAACTAGTACATACAAGTTCATTCAACTGATTAAAAATCCCTACTAGTAAAACAAGAAAATATACACAGAATTTTTTCAAGAAAAGTATTCTAGTCCTATCTTTTAACCAAAGGCTTGGTGTAAAACATGACAGTCTTTTCCAGCACTAATTAATGCCACCTAATTATAATGCTTACTAATCTCATGCCAGGCATTAATATACTGGGGATAGTTTCTCCTTGTTCAGCTCCCCACCGGATCAAACAAGATGACTGCTTTTTGCATCTCTCTATCGGTTAAATGGATGCCACCGTGGCTGGGGCAGAGGCTTAGCAAAGATTATTTGCCTCCAGAAGAGAATTTGAGCCTACCACGAGGGGAAGATATTCTGGACAGGGTTGGCAATGCCTCCCGTGGTCTCTGTCCAGCGAGGAAACCACATCCATGGGGCTGTGAGACAGCACATCAAGCCCCAGCTATGCGGATGGCGGGGGGCAGGTAATGGTGCAAGGGATAGCCAGGAGAGCCTCTTGTCAAGTGTCCCGGTTCAGACAGGACGGAAAATGGGGCTGTGAGGCAGTAGTCAGGCTACCCCAGCATCCCGTCTGGCCACGTTACCCTCGGCTCTGCCACAGAGCAGCGTACTGTGACAAATCTCTATGAACCTTGCTTAGTGCGGGGCTATGGTGTGGCTCACGTGGTGTTTGTAAATCCCAGAGCACCCCAAACAGGAGCGCTTGGTAAGTTTGAGGGGTGGATGTAAACCTCACCCAGACACTGGAGCATCCTCCGGAGTTCTGTAGTCTGAGCTGACAGCTCAGAGAGGAGAACTCCTCTCCTGTGAGTTACTATTTTTGATGATGAGTACATTCATTGCATTTAATTTCCCTTCTTGGTTCCGCTGGGAGGTAATACAGCAGGTATCCCTGCTAACTCCCCTCAAAAAGAGCAGATGTGCTTATGACTCAGCACTGGGTGCCTGTCCAAGGAGGAGCTGCTGACCAAGGCTGGGTGATGAACGGTGCCATTACAGATGTGGCTGCAGCTGTTTGCATGCAGCAGAGCTATCTGTAACCTGAGTGTGGTACACACAAAGTGGAACGGAAGGAGAGACTTGTACAAATTGAGTAAAACCTTTGTAGGAGGTTGCCCACATGCCAAGGACCTAGTTAAGGTTGTTAGCAATTGTTATTGGTACTGGGGTTAACTAGATGACAGGCACCTCTATTGGCTTCCATTACCACACAGACAGACTTCGGGGACCTGTTCTTAAAGAAAAGTCAGTGAACAAAGTGCAGGAGAAAAGCATTTGAGTAAAAGCCCTTCATCTGCTGAAGAGATGTAACAAAGGTGGTGATAAAACCCAGTGTGCCCTGGCTCTCGAGTGGGCCACCATACCAACCTGGAGAAGTGGGGAGATTCTGTCTCTTTTTTAAGATGCCTCCACTAGGAGAAATACCAAATACTAGCTACAGGTGCAGGCATCTTTATCCAAGGACTGCAGTGGAAAGTCTCCTGAGTCAAGGAGCTCCTCCTTGTGTGAAGCCATGACAGATATACCCACTGTGTTCTACTTGGTCTTGCTTGCCCTAATTTAGCAGGAAGGCAGTGAGCATTCTTCAGTGGGTCAGAGACACCTTCTAGTTGGCTAGGAATGCTCCTAACCAGCCTATAAACACATGCCTTCTGTGCTTCCACTTACACTGTCCTTCAGATTAAACAACTCTTCTCCATCCCCACGTTTACCTTTTTTCTTGCCTTGTCGATGCACGCAGCCAGAGGGAAAATAGCTCTTCAGAGCCTTTGTGCCACACAAAGGAATGTCTTCTGCACTCACATACAAAAGGATCTTCCTTCCCCTGACTAGACTCCCAGCCCTTCTGTGAACCTGCTCAGACCATGCTCCTTTTCTTGGGTTTGAATCACCTCACTATTTCAGATCGTGCCTTTGCCTCACACCAGGGATAAGAATTTCTGCCACAGCAGATCCAGCAACATTCCAGGTTGCATGGCTTTGGCACACAGTTTTTTATTTTCTAGTCATCCTTTGATGTGCTAGCACAGGTCCTTCTCTTCCCTAGTTGTTTCTACAATGGCTACAATACACTCCCAGTTTACTATAAAAGAAACAAACATTGAGACCCTAAAACTTTTCTAACCAAGAGAAGTGGAGACCTTGCTACAGTCATTTCAAAATGAATCTGACGTAGAGCCAGTTTTCCAGGGTATCAGGCATATGGGAAGGTTAAAGCCCTACAGTATTTCTGTGCACACGTTCCTGCACTTAGCTGGAAGCTCACCTCACCCAGGCTTGCTTCTCACTGTCAGTCCATGAGCATCAAAGCCCTGGACAGTTTGCTCTTAGAACCTGGAATACTGCAGCTCCAGGAGGAGGTCTCTGCCATGTTCAGCTCTGATTTAGCACATCAGTACCTTACCCAAAGGCTTCCATCCATCACCTTTCTCTGCTCTTGTCCCATAGGATACAATGGCAGGCTTCTGACCATATGTATTCTGATTTTCCCCATAACCACTTTATCTTCCCTCTCATCTCCCTGCTGTACCAGCCAGCTTACAGGTGGTGCTGGTGGTTTCTGTCCAGCAGTCACAGACCCACAAAAATGAAGTAAATATGTTTTGTCAGCAGCTGGTGGTAAGCAAGTCAAATGAAAAAAAAAGGAAACATAGCCATAGAATTTTAGGGGCTAGAGTCTGATGAGACATTTTCCAACAAACAAAGGCCATACTATAGCAATTTATTATTTTTTTTTTAAGTCTGAAACAAAACAGCAGAAGTTTTAAAAGCCCTACTGAAAAACCCCAAGCAATAGCCCAATGCTAAGAGTCTGTCACTTACTCTACCCCAAAATGTGGTGAGCCAACCTGAGAAGTGACTAGACCATGCACAAATGTCACGGATGTGAGGCAGGAGACTTGGTGGAGACGGCCTTGAAAGAAGATTTTGTATTGTTCAGAGAGTCACCCAAGCATGGCGAGGCTGGAATTCCATCTGTTCAGCTCTGCTCAATGAACTGGGTCACTTTCAATGGTTCACTAAGTTCTGACTATCTAAAAAGTACAGTTATTATGCTTTTAAAATCTTGAGCTGCATGGCAAGATCACCTTACAGTTGTTTCTCTGTCTCCCTTGAGTTTGGCACCTCTGAAAGAGCGTTAAGTGTAGTTCATGACCTAGGAGATGGGTCATATGTCATACACAAAATTTTGGTTGCTGGCAAGGAGATGTGAGGAAGTTGGCTCATTACTAAACACCCTTGTGTGAGAACAATTCTTTGCAGGACTGTTTCCTGAAGAACAAATCTCTAACGTTGGGAAAAGCTGACCTTCCAAGATTGATCTTTGCTTTTTAGTCCTCGTGGAGGTCTCCTTTCACTCTGAAGACTGATCTCTGGCTGCAACAAAAGACAGCAAGTATTTGGATGGCCTTTTTGCACAGTTGTTCCTGATTATTGTAAGAACAGCTACAAGAGCAGTGGAAAGACATGAAAATACAATATCTTTGGGAGCCAGAAAACCAGCTTGCTGAAGGATGGGAAAGGGGATGAGGAAACAGCACTGCATAGTTCCTGGATATTCAAGCTCTCATGGGAGTAATTTGAAAGCAACTAATCATAGATCACATCTGAGAAACAAGTCTTGCACACTGCATCCAAGTTTGGCTCAGGAAAGAGAAGGAAATATTTGTACCTTTGCCAAAATCTGGACCTTCCTCCATGAACCCTAGGACTTAAGGAGGTGATCTCTGCTCCAAAACACAGAATTCACTTCTCACTCCTATAGTTACACTTTATCCCTACATAAATAGTACTGGGGCAAATTTACATTACTTTTTTCTGGTGTTATAAATTCTTTTTCCTCAGTACAAAGGGGTTAACCATATTTATCCGCCTTCCAAAGGTGATTCATGTTGTTGGAAAGAATATAATGCCACCAAAACCAAGAAAGTTAAAGAATGAGCCCAGCGCACCAACGAAACTATATGGACCTCTAAACAGAATCAACTGAAATCAGCACTTTGGAATTTAATGTGAAGAACACATTATGGAGCCTGCAATTAAAGACTTTTTCCCCCTAGATGGTCACATAAATAAATGAACCATTCAAAGTGAATCAGTTCACCAAGGAGCAGGAAAGTGCTCAGCATCAGCTTTCTGATCACCTCCTGACACAAGTACTGTAACTTCCGTACCCTGACCTCTCAGTGCCCAAATCCCTCCTCTCTAGTCCATTTGGGTCACTGACAGATGAGTACCCAGGATGAAACTCCTTGTGGACATATTTAAGCTGCCAAGCACTAAATGCACCTATTGAGTCACTGCAGACACTGTATATTTAAACTTCTTCCCACTTGACAGATGAAACTGAGGCTCAGTTTTGGTGCAAAGCAGCATCACAAAATAACGGTACCTCCCACCCAGGCATGGACAGGTTGGTGGAGAAGATGAGATCTCACATGTTTGGCAGGAAGAGGTGGTCCGCCTGAAGCGGAGAGTTGTGGAGATGCAGCAGTCAGATGGTTCAGTATGTTGATTTGGGGTTTTCTACAAATTTTTTAAAAAAAATCATCTATTTTTATTGTGGAGAAAAGAATCCAGACTGCAAACTGTTTGAGTTCCTGCAGGTTTGTTTGGGTTTTTTTTAATAAAAACCAAAGGAATTTAAAAAATCTTCACAGCATTTCAGGGGCAATAAAATATACAGCAATGTCAGGATGTATTTTTTTTTATAAATTAAAGTGATTGTAAGCATTGTTGTAAGCATGTGATTCTCTTATAAATCTTCGTTTCTGTTTCATGACTGACTACATTCAGTTTTCGCTCTTCCTAGCATACGTTTCTTCTGTTTGTTGCTTTTATTCTGTTTTCTTTCCCAGGTTTAGACTGACCTTGTATCACTGTCTGATCTTTCTCTTGCACTTTGCTATTGTGCTTTGTGCAATGCGACCCAAGCACACGCTGGACAGTCCCTGTGGTTTGGGAGTGTCCTGAGTCTATAGATAAAGCTATGTAGAAAATATTGCTGTGAATCAATAGCAACAGAACTCATGATTTTAAATCCCAATCCTCTTACCAAATAACTCTTTTATTTGATCTAGTAGTTATTAGGAAATAGAAAGGACTTCATGCCTGGTATGTTAAGATTTATTTTATTATTTATTTATTTTTTTAGGAAGAACTAGATGAGCAAAGGAATAGAAAGAAAAGCACTCAGAGGAATAGAAAGAAAAGCACTCTGCATCATCTACACCACTACTTGCTTCTGAGTCATTGGCAGCTCTAAAGGAAATGATCCCAAATACGTATGGTCAAAGGTATAACAGTTAAGGAATAAGATGAAGTGACAATAGAGATTTTCTTCAGGATACGAAATGACAGAAGAGAACAGGATGGCCAGTCCTTTAAACATCTTTCTATACATAAAATGTAGGAGGAAAAAAAAACTATGAAAGAAAGAGATTTCATTCTGATTGACATGTGCAGGAAGTATCTGCCTGGCAGAACTAAAATGTCCTTGGAATTTTTTAAAGGCATGGGTGACAATTTCATAACTTCCAAAAATAACCCCAAACCTAACCCATGCCAGTTGTATCCAACATGGTGAAAGTTATACTGGAGTTCATCTAACAGAAGAAGAGAAATTTATGTCTGAAATAAAATCTGATAACTGCTCAGGATTGCAAAATGCCTGTGTTATATGAAAACAGAATACAGCCTGAACCCCCGCACCTCTCTCTGGTGCCTTAGAAAAGGTGTATTTTACACAGCCTATAATAGCTGATCCATATAATATAAGCAGAAAAATATAAATGATAACTGTAAACTGTTTGAGAAATAGTTACCTCACCAAATTCACATAAGTCCAGAAGAAAGGCTGTATGAGCTAAGGAAACATGTAAATATAAATCCCCCAGAAATACCAAACCAAAAAGTTGAAAAAATGAGATGCTAATATCAATGAGCATACATTAAAAGCAGAAAAATACAGAAATCTGAATAACAAAGCTAGTGGACATGAAAAGGAAATTTACAGATAAAGGGGTTTAAAAAAATAAATAAAAGAAGAATCTTTTTAGACTTAGAAAAATAAAAAGGATGTGAACTGAACGGAGTTTTTAAAGAAGATGGAAATATTAGAATAAACATTTATAATATAAGAAGGTGGAAGCATTCAAGAAATCTCTCTTTTTCATTTGAGGAAAAAAGTAGATCTATATTGATATGATATGAAACTGCCACTGCACTATTTCCCAGCATTCCCAACTGCATGTAAGGCTGATGGAAGGTAACCATTGTGAAAGTCAGATGCTTAAAATCATCAGATGCTTTATTTAGACCTGGCCAAGGACGTCTTGAGATTGTTAACACTGATTTCCAGTACTTTTTGAAACAATCCAGACGTTGCAGAGGAGGAACAGAAAGGCAGCGTGGTGCCAGTGTTTGTAAGAGTAAGCACTGTGACCGCATTCACTCCAGGCATCTCAGGCTGATGTCAGTCCAGAGTTTTGAAATGGGATCATTTCACAGGGGATTTGATTAATAGATAATGTAGTGCAATTAATGACAATTAACATGGTTTTATAGAAAACGGTTCTTGTAAAACTACCCAACATTTTTAATGAGAATATTAATTTAGTTGATAATTATACTGATGTAATATACTTCAATTTTTGTGAAGTATTTGACCTGGTACTTCAAAGTATTTTGATTAACTTACTTCGGTAATACAAAACCAATGTGACGCACGTTAAATGCATTAAAATTGGTTAAAAGATATGTCTCAAAACGTAATTATAAGTGACAATCACCACTGAAGGTGTTTGTCGTTAGAGGGGTTCTGCAGGGACTGAATCTTGGCTCTCTATCATTTAGCATTATCAGTGACACGGAAGAAAACATAAAATCATTACGATAAAGTTTGCGGATGATGTGACTTTTGGGGCCATGTTAAATAACGACCTGGAGAGATTTTTGCTGCAGGAGGGTCTGATTCCTGGGACAATGGACACAAACAAACAGTGGGATTTCAGCAAAGCTGTCTGTGCAGTATCTGGGGGAAAAATACTTGAGAGGGCATCTTCATAACCAAGGCAGTGAAAAAGATGAGAACCATGATACGTGGTCATGATAACTGGGCATGACCTCCAGTCTGGTCCTGCACATAGTGTGGTCCCTGAGCGTATGAACAGGAGATCAGGCAGTGGCAGAGGGGTTTGGTTATCTCAGCCATGACACTGTCAAAGTCCTTTGACCTGTTTATGTGTCTACAGCTCAGACACCTATCAAACTGTAGGTGGAACACGGAAGACTGTCAAAGATAATTACATTAGAATTACATGAGAAAACATGTCTTAATTTAAAAAAAGGCTTAAGGAGCTCTATCTACTTGTCAGGATAGAGAACAAAGATGTTTCTGAATGATGGAAAAGTGATGCTAGATGTGTCCTCAGATTTCTAGTCAAGAAACACAACAGCTGCGTGGGCTGAAGTAGGAACCTTAACATTTACAAAGCTAAACTGTGAATGAATGGCTTTGCTGTAATGAACAATTTGGTCAGTCTGTTCCAAAGGGAAAAAAACACATTTTCTTTCTGTCTTCTTGACTTTGAATGCTGTTGATTTTGCTGTTTGGAGTGATAGATTCATTGCAAAGCTAGGTCCAGAGCTAAAGGTAGAATGTTCAGGAACTGAAGGTTTAACAAGTCCTACTAATAAGCCCATTATTTCCGTTTCCTAAGCAGGCTACTGTAGATCTTACTCTGCCTGGGAGCTGGATAAAAACAGCCAGTTAATGTACTAAAGGTCAAAATTTCAGAAGTGCTCTACAAATGCATTACAACCAACTATTAATAATTCTCTCCTTTTTTTAAGGGGTCTGGTCATGTCCAAGGGAATGCCAGCTACATTTTTCTTAATGTATGAGCACAAGTTACACATAACAACCTAACAACACAATACTGCCTCTTTAATGCTAATCTATTCCTTGCAATCTACTAGATACATGTAGAATCATTGGTGTGTATCAAGAGAGCAAAATCAGATTCTGAAAATATCTGAAAGGATGCACTAGAGTGTACATAATAATGTATTTTAATCTGCCAGGCCTTAAAATTAATCATGAATTCCCACAGAGATTTTAATAATTTTGAGATGATGTTTTTTTTTTCATATAGTGATATTCTTGGACAGAGTTCTTGAAATGCTGCATGGAAAAGGGTGGGGGAGGGAAAATTGGGGGCCATTTTTCAATTACCAGGTAAGCTAAGGTACAGATAGGAGAGCTACTGTTTAATTGGTTGTTTTATTCTTTTTCTTCCACCTAATAGATAATCAGTAAGGTACCTCAAACACAAACTTTTATCACATCATAAAGTTGGCATACAGCATAAAGTTTATCTCTTTGGGCATGCACTTAAGGGAACAATTCTCATCAGCAAATGCACTTACTGAAGGGCTCAAAACTTCCTGGGGAAGTTTGCAAACCCCAGTGTTTGAGCCACGAGGCTAACAGAGGCTCCAAGGCTTCCCCTTGAGTTGCTCTTGGGCACAAATCCTAAAATATAGGTTTTGGATCTTTTCTTATGCTTTGTCCTAAACATTTTTGTCTCTCTGTGGAAAACACTATGTTGTGGCTCCTCGTAGGACCTCACGTGATTCCTTCAAGTCACCCTGGGCTGTAAGTTTTGTCCAAATGCCTGCAGCTCCTGGTACTAAATACATTTTTCTGGAGCCACTTTGCACGGTGTCCTGGGTTGGGTTTGGGTTCGTTATCACCAGCAGCTGCTGGCCCAAGCAGCTAGGAGGGGCCACAGCTGAGATAAACGACCCAGCCAGCTGATGGGGTGGTCAATACCATACTGATGTCATGTCCCCTATATAAGGGGAGGGCTGGGCTGAAGTGAGGACTCCTGTTTTCAACTTGCTTTGGTGTGTGGCTGGAGCAGAGAAGGCAGCATCTTGAACACAGGTAGAGTCTTCCTGGTTTCTGTTACTCTTTTTGTTTCTCGGTTCGTTAGTGCTACCATCAGTACTGTTGTTTTCTTTTCTCTTTGTGCTGGCTTATTAAAATGTCTTTATCTCACTCCTTGGGCTCTCACCTTTCTTTTCCTCCTCCCCATTCTCCTTTCTATCCCACAGGAAGGAGTGTAGAGGATGGGGGGAAGCGTTGGGTGAGTGGCTGTAGGGTGCTTAGCTGCTGGCAGAAGTTAAACCATGACACATGGTCACAACAGAAGCATTATAACTCCCCAAAGCTGAAGCTATTTTATTTTTGTTAAATGTTGTGTCTTTGATGTGCAGTCATGCATAAAGTATGGTAAACAACATTGGTATTGCAGAAGGTCTATGATTTTTCAGGGCCAAAATGAAGGTATTGTTCCAAAACATACTATTGAATTCAGCAAACCAAGGTATTTTTAATACCTGTGGAATTAAACCAAGAGGTAAATGGTTACAGTGCACCCCTGTTACTGTTCCTTGGGAGGTATTCGTGTCATAGTGGATCAAGCATGATGAACAAAATATGTTAAACTCCTTAAAAAAAAGCCTTGTAATTTTTTTAATTGAAGAGTATTACTTGTGTTCCACCATTTATATGAATTTTGCACAGCTGTTTGCACTAATATGCGTTAAAAAGGGTAATTACCACAGCAATCATGGTATGAGACAACACTCTTGCTCCATTTTAGTTACATAGTTCTGCCTTCATCTCTCTCCTTCCCCCAAACACACCTGGTTTTATGCTGTTTGCTTGCTGGTTTGTTCCCTCCTCCTGGCTGGAGCCGACAAATATTTCAGACAGCGAGGATTTGATACATTTCTGGGTCTTGTGTTAACAGCTTCTGGGCTACGTTTTTTGTATCCATGTTTTAATGGTTAAGAGAAGCAAGAGGCAAACAAAATAGTGATGTTTATGATGAGAGGGTAGATGAAGGGGTCGAGGGAAGCTGGGAATAGCTGAAGTGTGTCTGACACAGCAGTTTCTCTTCTGTATCACTATTTTATTTTTATGAGGCTGCAGCAAATTGATAGCTTCTGATACCATAGTCAATAAAACGTTGTGTAAATTCCAGCGATGGGCTGGAAAAAGATTGAATTAAAAGGGAGGTATTGGGTCACATCCATATTTCAAGTCATTTCTGTGCTGCCTTATCCCAGTACCTGGGGGAAGCAGTTTCTTCCAACTAACCACCCAGTTAGTACATGCTGAGCATCCAATGCCTGATTTTTCTTCAGTTTCTCCCCCCTCTTTCTATACAAATCTATTTCCTAACAACTTCCAATTTATCTCATAGGAACACTATTTTTAGGCAGTTTGGATAAGTCACAAAAAGGGGTTATAGAAGGAAAACTATTCTGACATCTTCCTCATCTTGGAAACACATTTTTTTGTAAACATGATGTGGAAATCTGTTCAGCTATAATACAACTGCAGCAATAATTATTGCTTCTACAAAGAAGAAGCTTTTTATAGGATCACAGGCTAATTCAGGTTGGAAGGGATCTATTCCAAATTTCTCCTGCAGCTAGGCTCATCCACAACCTCAGATCATGTGCTTGGGCATCCTACTGGTCAAGTCTTGAAGAGCTCTAAGGATGGTGACTGCACATCCTCCCTGGGTGGCCTATGGCACTGTCTCATTGTGCTCCTGAAGAAAGTTTTCTCTTTATATCATTGTGGAGATTTCAGACTTTCATCTTGTGCCAGTTGTCTCTTATCTTTTCACTGTGCACTGCTATAAAGAGACCAGCTCCATCTTCTTGATGACTTCCCCGTAGGTACTGGAAGCCTACTACTTAAAGAAAGAGAGCAAGGGTAACAAAAATCCTGGAGAGAGATCTTAAAGACTAAGATGGAGCTTCATGAACAATCTCTGCATTTGAGTTTATTCAATTCTATATGATTTGTATTTATAAAAATCTTTAATGTTCATCATTACATTAATTTGATAGACTACAAGGAGAGTGAAATACGTTCAGAGCTTCCTCTGCAAGTGATGGTGCTCATAATACTCAAATATAGCTTACATTTTATGCAGTGCCACCTTCATAGAAGGACTCCAAAGCCTTTGCAAACATAAGCAGAGCCACTTTTGTTTCTGTTTCTTTACCACCGAAATGCACCCTGGAGCTGGAGGTAAGTCTTCAGCAATGCACAACAGAAGAGGCATTTATGACAGAACATAAAGAAAAATTTTGCACCTACCAAAAACTGCAAGGGGAATTTAACTAAGTGAAATGAAATTCCCTAACTCAGCGTCTGGAAAGGACATCCTGCTTATGTACTTTTCTTCCTGGAAAAACGTCTCATTTCTGGCTCTTCACACTCAGCCTTTTAGACCATGCTGACTCACCATGAGCACTGGAACTTGGAGAAGATAATAGGGGTGAAATCAATGGGATTCAACAGAAATTACTCTGAATAACAGATGGGATTACTAGAGAATTATTTAAATTCTGGAGAACTGAAGAGCTAACCTATTGAACCAAGCAGTATTTATATTGCACACTCCTAGTATGACATAGGGTGATGTAAATGCCCTGTGGAAAGAGGCATCACTATGTCAGACTCTTTCCAGAAGAGCAGCATTCAGAAACCCATACATAACTACCTCGCTCTTGTTATCGTGCCGCTGTTAACACCTTCACTGCCGTCCCCTCACCAGCAATCATTGCCCCTGCTCACAACACTACTGGGAGCACAGGGAGCGTGTCTGATGTGCTGGGAAGAGTCCTGCAGGCATTGTGGCAAAGGCTTGAGGGGTAGCTGGAGCAGAGGGGCTGCCTTACCCCAGATGCTGTGGGGCGAGTGCTGGTGACAAACAGGGAAGCCACTGAAGTACTTGAAATGTGTCTGTAACAGGGCAAACTGGAACCACTGTATAATCATTCTGAAGGGCTAAGCAATTTTAAGTAACAGCTATGAGTATAATTCATGATTCTTTTATTAATGCATGTTTAGTAATTATGCTCTTTGAAATTAATGTGATATTTACTGAATTGCTAACACTTTGTCCTTTTAATTAAACACCTCCTTAACCAAAGCAAGGTTGAATCCAATGTATTCAAATTAAGCACGTAGCACTGAGCAACTTGCTAAAAACCCCACAGATGTTTATTAGTAAACTCTGGTATCTAAAGCTGGCAGGCTGCTTGCTTCTGCACCTTGTATGGATACTGTGCTACTATTGCCAAGAACGAGGCGAGTATAAAAGACATCGGAAGGAGGGAGAGTGAGAGAAGGAATTTTAGCAGAGATGTCCAAGAGATTCTCCTCCTGGCATCAATTACGTGTAACAAAGTAATCCATGAACAGAGGTCAAGTCAGACAGTGTTTTGTATTGCCACTTTGCAAGTTAATACATTATTTATTCCTTCTTTAAAAGTGAGGGGCCCGACTTCAGTGTTATGTGGCCTTTTGCCGTCAGGCCTTCAATGTCACGTTTGCATAGTTTTGCAAGTTGTCTGTTTTAATATGAAACACCAGGTTTTTCCTCAATTTTATCCCTTTTCTTCAACTTCTCCCCTTTCTCCAGGGGAGATGTTAGTTCAGCAGCAGACTGTGGAAAGCTTCAGGTTCCAGCCGAGGGAGCTGGAAGCAGCAGTCATGGCCATCTAAGTGTTGAGAGCCACAGATAAAAGTGAGGTAGCAAGTGTTGGGAGGGAGGAGGATGTTGCCATAGCAAGCAGGGTGGGGGATGTGCCCATGGGACTGGCAGTGCTGCTGAGCAGAGGGGACAAGTGGGTGGGTGGCTGCAGGGGCTGGTACCCTCAGTGGTGCTGGGACAGTGTGTCTCTGGAGGGGGTCAGCAGTGGGGGTCCTGTTGCACTTGGTGGCCTCCATGGCATTCTTCCCACCAGTAGGTTTTTGCAGTGATTGTGGTGGGAAGGCAGAGTCCTGCAGACCTGCTGGTCAGCTGTGAGGTCTCCACCAGGAAATGAAGTCAGGATGTGTCCTCTGCTGCCTCTGTCTCCCAGGAGAGGGTCCCACGGGGACTCCAGCTGTGTGCTGTGACTTGTGGTGAGAGGCTGGCAGACTCCATCCCTGCTGGCAGACAGCCCACAGGAGGAGGTGGGTTCTCCCAAGCCCTGTGCAACACATTGTTTTCCTCTCTCAGCCCTTCTAAGTGCATGAAGGACCTTTGCCTGTGCTTCTTCTGAGCCCAGAGAGAAATCTGAGGTGCTGCCACCTCCGAGTAACACCTGAGACTCTCAAAAGTGGAGTCAAACATCACCAAAACAAGGGTGCTTGCTGCTGAGATGGTACACAAGCAAACCTATCTGTGTGGTATTTCATGGATGGATCAACTTGACATGGCTGTTTCCCTCCTGCCTGCCAGTGGTCAAGCTCAGCTTGGCTTTCCCTGGAGAAGAGTCCCAGGGTTCCCGTGGGGCAGAGAAATTGTAGCTTGCTCTTTTCTCCCTCTCCCCTCAGCTTTTTCCTGCAGTGAGTTAGTAAGGGGAGCAGATCATCAGCATAGGATGGTTTCCAGGCTAATTGTCAGGAAAGTGAAGAGCTCAACACAGGTTCCACTACACCCAGTTCAGTGTGTCCTGCTGCCACCATGGGTGCTGCCCAAAGAAGAGGGCAGTAGCTAGTCCTACTAACTCCTTAGCCTCAGGGGTATCCTTAACCCATTCAGAGCAAAGAGACTGTGGTGGTATTGCCCAGGGGGAATGCCTTGGAATTGCAGGGAAGGAGCAAGGTGCTTTTGTGCCCTGCTGCTGCTGCTATGCCTTGGGATGCCAAGAGAACAAGAACATAGGCTCTGAAGCTCATCCCAGGCACTGGCACACACCTTTCACTGCAGTGACAGAGGTGTCCTGAAACTCAGGGAAATGTGCATTGTCTCTTGCCTGGTGCCCTTGGCTGGCTGGGAGCTGATGTTGGGCAGCGGAGCAGTTCCCCAGCAAAAGAGCCTTGCACCTGCACATCCTTCATGTGGAGCAAACAACAGTGACTGCATGCTCTCTCCTACCAAATGCTCCCCTGAGGGGGTTAGGAGAGACTTGGCTCCTTGCTGCAGACTCTGGTGTTGTCCCTTCCTGTTGGCAAGGCTTCAACCTGCATTTGAAACGGGAGAAGCCAAAAGCAGCAGAAACACAAGTTCTTGCAGCTTCCCTTGTGTGTGCTGGCAGACACCTGCAGTGCATCAACCCTAGAGAGGGATCCGGAGCCCTGAATCAGTCAGCCTTTGGATTGACTGTTCTGCGGCCTTTCTAGCAATTTTCCAATCCAAGGGTGTACCTCTTCTGAGGAGTCCTTGCACCCACTCCAAGGATAACCAGGGTCGCTCTCACATGTACCCACCAATGACCTCCTGAAGGGAGCCCACACGAAAACTGGGGAGGGACTTTTTACAAGGGCTTGTAGTGATAGGATGAGGGGCAATGGCTTCTGACTGACAGGGGGCAGAATTAGATTAGAAATTGGCATAAAGTTCTTTGTTCTGAGGGTGCTGAGAAACTGGGACAGGTTGTCCAGAAAGGCTGTGGATAATCCATGCCTGGAAGTGTTCAAGACCAGGTTGGATGGGGCTTTGAGCAACCTGGTCTAGTGGGAGGTGTCCCTGCCCTTGGCAGAGAGGTTGGAGCTACATCATCTTTAAGGTTCCCTCCAACCCAAACCATTCTATGATTCTCCAGGACTGTAATTAGAGGACTTTTTGTGACAACACAGTTACTACCATATCCTGGCTCTGCAGACCTGTGAGTATGTGCTCAGCTGCTAGCTCCACCAGTTTCTTTGTCTTTAATGGGACCATTTGTGTGCCTAAAAATCAATCATGTATACACATGCAGAATTGGAATCACAATAACAGAAAACAGATGCAATGATTAATTACCCAATTGAAGGTTGTTCACAAATACTGTGCCTGACAACTCTGCAAATCCATTGAAATCTGTGTTAACAATAAATGATCAAAGACTAATACTAAGAGTATAGACTAATTGGTAGGACAGGAAGTGATAAATTCAATAGGTATTAATGAAGACTACATTTAGACACTGGGAAAACATTTCTGGAAACAAAAGCAGTGAAGCGTAGTCACAAATTGTTCAGGGAAATTATGGAGTTGCTACCACAGGGGAATTTTAAAGAAGAGGTCAGACAAATTTTCCATATTTTTTTCTGGTTTCAGTCCTCTGTCTTGTGGCAGAGGAGCAGAGAAGGTGATCTCGAGTTCTTCCACCTCACATGCTGATGAGTTAT
Source organism: Actenoides lindsayi (assembly GCA_025331215.1). Classification (NCBI taxonomy): domain Eukaryota; kingdom Metazoa; phylum Chordata; class Aves; order Coraciiformes; family Alcedinidae; genus Actenoides; species Actenoides lindsayi. The sequence continues at coordinate 31,249 of WTSP01027808.1, read as the reverse complement.
TAGCATGGCATTCTTGTTGCCAAAGCATGTTTTCACATTAATTAGCCCTGGGTCAGTTTAGGAGCAGATCCTGGAATGTAAAGGTCAGACATGAAGCAAGCAAAGCACACAGCTGTAGACCTCGTCTGAGAGAACAACACGATGTTTATACCAGCTCTGTGCAGGAGGATGGTCATTGTCTGATCCAGCGTAAAATCAGAGCAGCGTTGATTTGTCTGGATCAAGATCATGTTGATCTGCCTCCAATGCTTGAGAACAAACTTGAAGCAACTGAATGAGTTTGTGTTGGCTCAGTGCTTTGTACACTAGTGGTGGCCATATATGCTTTGGAACCAGGTGTGAAACTGCATCTTCACGATAAGCAAATATCATAACACTTTGGAGAAGTGAAGTATCCCTGTCTCTTGACATTGATTTCTTACATCGTGCCAGAGGCTGCATAAGCAGCTGCTTAGCACCATATTTTATCCCAGGAAGGGCTACGGAGAATGAGCTGAAGAAGGGCTTCTTTATCTTGGAGGCTATTTCCTCTGAACGTATCAGCTGGTCTAAGATCTACTTGACCCAGCTGCTCCATCCGAGCATGCACTTCCTTGCTTTTTGCTGCTTCGACCTTGGGAAGAGCATTGTGCAAACATCAGCAGATTCACTTTTTTGTTTTCTTGAAGGATTTCTTTTTTCTGAGGTATCTATAAAAATTGGCATCAATTTTAAGGCTGCTGAGCTGTGCTCTGCCTCGCCTCCCATCTGAAACTTCCTCACTATGCACCCTCCAGCCAAGTGCTGCCCCTCACTTCTTAGCTTGCAGGCTGTGATTCACTCATAGCTTGGTGTCTGTGCAACATCTAACATAGTGGACTCAGGACATACCCGTGGAGCCTCTAGGGCCAGCAGCTCTGCAAAGAATGGATGGCAATTCCTGAGGAAAGTAGCAGCGTGTACATGTGCAATGTAACATCTTCGACATTACCATCTGCTTCATCTTAAGGTTTAATACGCTGTTTAAGTGCTTTGGAAGAGCAACTTTTAGCAAGAACAAAAATTCTTTAGTGACATAAGTTAGAGATTTCTGGAAACTAGAAAAGGGGATGTCGAACAGCTACTGCTGTTACCTGCTTTTACACCATTTTTGTTCTCTTGCAAGAGAAATCCTGATGTTGTGAAAGAACTGGGGGCATCACCCCACAGGTTTCTGTGGTGTTTCTGGCTGTGCTTTCCTTGCTAGTCCCCCTGTAACAGTACCATGGTTTGCTGATTTGGTACTTTGGATAACTCTATCTGCACGGAGATTTCACAGTCAAACTACCCCAGGAGCCTGATCTGTGTGTAAATGGGAATGTGAGTTCCAAAGGTTTTGTTTAAGTTTATGGAAATTCTTCAAATCGTTAACAATTTTGTAAGGAATGGAGCGCAAAGCATTTCTCTCTCTCTCTAGTCGGAGATGTGCCAGATTGCTGTTTATCTGTGATCTTCCCAGCAATCTATGAAATTTGAAGCCTGGAGTGATGCATATTTAGGTCTTGGAATCAGAAATTTCAGTTTAATGCCACTTTCTCATCAAGTGTAGAGTATGGTGTAGATCTCCAGATGGCCTATACAAATGCTCTGCTGTACTTCACTCACTTTTTGAATGTCAAGCATCTCTGGGATTCAGCACATCAACAATTAGCATCTTATATCCATTTGACAGAAATGATTCCTCATTATTTCATACATTTCCTCTTTAATAATATTTCCACACTGAATTCCTCTTCTGATAAGAGAAAGGGAGATAACTGTAAGATCAGGGATTGTTTGCAAAACATCTATCTTCTGTACTGTCCTGAGTTGTTCACCTGTTAACGCTGGTGGCCATCTCTGAGCAGAAGCTCTATCAGGGAAGGACAGTTGCCTTTTGGTCTTACACAGCACTGAGCAAACAGCATTTGCATTAGTAGCTTTTTTGTTATAGTATTAAAGGAGAACATACCCCTGTAGCACGTGCACCCACACCCCGATCCCCTCACCCAGGAAGTGCAGGGTATAAGGAACTGCACCTCCATTCAAAACTGTCCCCAAATCTCCCACCATCACTGACTGCTTCTCTGACATCTACGTTTACCCCCAGTCCCTCGAGCAGTTACGGCTGCCATCACTAGCCAGGCTGTTCTGAGGAACCTCTGGAGGTGCTTGAGGAGCAACTGTGTCATGCCTGGCACCAGCCTGCTTGGCCACAGTGTCACAGGTTGCCTCCACACACCTCTTAAAGTGGGCACGTGCACCCCTCTCTGTGGTGCCCCATAAAAGAACCACAAATACAGACACAACTCCGGCCCCTGGAAGTCATAGGGTTAAGCCTTGTTCTGCATGAGCCTAGTGATGGTACAGGGACACTGTGCATGCAGATATAGGTGGGAAAGGGAGTGAGCCTGCTTGCATGTACTTTTAACACATAAACATCTGCACTGTAGAGATAAAAGCAAAGATTGCTTTTCAAAAATATAAATGTGTAGGTGCCTTTTCTCTGTACCCCTTCTTTCTAACCTGTCTCTCGGGATGAGGATGGCTGAACTTGCATCTCCTCTGCTCACAATACTCAAAATAGGTCAGGCAAGGCTGTGGCTGTAGGGAGGGAACAGCAGGAGAGCTGGGGCTGCCTGGGACTATTCAATGCCTCCCACCAGCAATGTACCAATGTGTGTAAAACCGAGGGGGAACCTCCAGTGGCCCTGTGCTCAAGTCTAGATCCCAGCTTGGGGTGATGCCATTCATGGCATCCCAAAGTCAGCTCCTCAGAGCAGCTGCTGCCACCCCAATGTGCCTGGGGCCAGGGCACCTCTGTCTGCAAAACCACAGTGTGTGATCTCATGCGAGAGAAATGCACCCCCCAGTACTTCACTACTGAGCTGCCCTCTCACCTGCTCCCTGTGCAGCTTCGAGTAACCTGGGGGTGCTGGTGGCATCTCAGCAGCCTCCCCTTTCTGTGCCCGTGTAGGGGGGCACACACTGCTCACCCTGGGGGTGTGGCCCGTGGCACAGTCGGGAGCTGCAGAGGTGTAAATCAGCAGAGGGCCAGTGATGTTCCTGCTGCTGAGATGCTCACTCCTCACAGCTGTATGAAAAGCAAGCGTGCCCAGACAACGTGCCAGGGCCATGGAGCAAAAGCTGCTGGAGGGAGGTGCAAAGGGGATGGGAATGCTGGTGCTGGCACAGTAAGGCAACAGAGTCAGGACTTCAACACCTTACCCACTCCTTTTTGTTTTGAAGCAAACACGTCATGGGCAGGCGTAGAAAATGAAATGTTTATATGTGGCCCTGTGTTCAGCTTCTCAGGTAGAAATGTAAAATGTATGCAAGCAGTTTTTTAAAATGCATATTATGTTTCTGATAGACCAGAACTGCTGGAGCAGATCAGATCTCTCAGTTAAATATGCATTCATACATTTAAAAAAAATGTATAATATTGACTATATCAGCTGTAATGGCTCCTGTAGAGTCATTACAGTGCACAGTGTAGGCTCTTTATTTGGTATTGTATCAATTTGTAGGGTGGACTGTCACAACGTTAATACAGACGTATGTTAATAACAGTACGGAAGCAGAGAAAATGCTGCACGTCAGTAGCCAGCTTTTAATTGCAGTCGCTTCAGCCTTCTAAAAATACACTCAAGCTTAAATTCTCCCCTCTCCTCTGCCCAGTGAGCAGGGTCTGAAGTGTGGCCCTGGGTCGCTGCTGCCTGTGGGTCACCAGCTCCCGGTCGGGGGGAGGCACATGCCGGACGTACAGCGTCGAGCTGCAATGCAGGGTGGAGGAGAGGGAATTTGGCCTGCAAAGATCAGATGGTTTGTGTCTTCGCTGGCAAATGAAACCGCTTTAGGGCTGCGAGACAGTATGTGTGGAAAGATCAGGAAACGGCTTGATTTGTGTTTGCTTTGACACGAGATAAAAATGTCTAATGTAATTGCAGTTAAAATATGAAAGGGGAAATATATTTATTGAGCTGAGATGCCATATTGCATGTCTCGGGCATGTGAACAATTTTTACAACCAATTTATAAATACTTAAAAAACTGGTTTTCTGTAGAAAAACAAACAGAGCTATAGACAAATAAAGAACATCTCTGTAATAATTCTGCAACTTCATACTGATGTAACCCACCAGCTCGCAGAAGAAGCCCTCCATGTAAAGGAAACCAGAGAAACTATAATGATTTTCAGATACAGTTGACAAGAGACCATTTAGTAAACTTTTATTTTTTTTAACTAACAGTATGCGGGGATGTTGTATTCTAGGCTGCTACTAATAATCTCATCAGAATGCAAAAGCAGTGACTGTGTTATAAAACCAATGATCTGTTATATTCTGCAAGAATTTACAAAAGCCTAATGTCATTTACTACACCATGAGAACCATACTTGGATTAAAAAAACAAAAAACCCCAACAAAACCCAGCATTTTAAACCCCCAAACTATTACAGCCGACGAAAAAACAAACTGTTTGCTAATGCCAAGTTTTAAAGGTATGATACATGTTAGGGTTAAAAAAATATCTGTCCTGAGTTGGTGAAAGGGGATGGTGTTTATGTTTGGGAAAGTGTCAGCCAACAAGCCACTCCAAACTGCACTTGTATCCCAGCTCTGCTGTGGCTGGTCTGTTCCCATTGCACTGCCAGCTGGGTTTGTGTCCTGGGCTCAGGCTCTGGGCAACTTTGCCCAAGGAGGGTTTAGGTTTTACCACCCCCTAACAATTCTGACAGAAGAATGAGTGCACCATTCCTAGAAATAGTTTTTCAAATGATTGCAAAGGAAGGACTTTTATTTTTTTTTTTATTTTATACAGAATAAATGAAGCAAAACCTAGACAGACCCAAGACCTTGCCATGCGCTGAACACATCATCATCATAATAATGGTTATTCCCTTTCACCAGCAATAAGATGTGTTTTGCAAACATAAACTAATTAAGCCCCACAACCTTGGAAATGAGTCTGTAATTTCCTATAAAAGGAGAAACTTAAGCGAAGGCCAGATTGTGACACACTTACTAAGTACAAGCGCTCCACAAGTAGCTCCATTGACTTCCTCGAGACCCTTTTTGGTGTAATGTGTAGCTCAATGAGAGGTATCACAGCCTGGTGTTAAATGACTCGCCTGGGGGTGCACAGCGAGTCAGAGCGGGGCAGCACCAGCATCCGGGACCCAATTCTATCACTCCCAGGGACGTAAATTGCAGAGAAGTCGATGGGAGCTGCGGGTGTGCACCCAACGGGACTGAAGGGACCCCTGCGTCTCCTACCTGCAAACCTTGCTCTCAATCCCTCTGTCCAGGCTGGGGGGGTGGAGAAATGGAACTACAAAGAGCTTCTTGGAAACTGCCTGTGATGAGTTGTGCTGCTTTGAAAAAATTACAGGAGCTGCTCGCCCCAGTGCCTGCTCCTGTTAGAGGCTGAGATCGGTTGTGCCAGGAAAATCAAGTCCTTATCTTGGCAAATGGGAACACAGAAGCTATATGCCTGAAAAAAGCCTGGAGATGAGAGGGTGCTGGGGGCAGGGTGGGGGGGCTCAACCCCCAAGCAGCTGGGGCTCGGGGCTGCCCCAGTCTGCCAAGGGGAGATGGGGTGACCCCTGTACAGCCCCGAGGGTGGCTGGGGACCAGCAGTGAGAGCGGCTCTGCTGGGCTGCAGGGGCTGCAAATAGAGTGAGGCTGGGCCAGAGAGAGTCCCTAATGGGGAGACCACTCCCCACGGGAAGAGCAGAGTTATGGCACATCCTGCAAGTGCAAGACATAGACAAATTGGAAATGAATGGCACATCTGGGTTTGAATCCCACGCTTTAAAAATAGGGAAGCCAGCCCCATGATGCACAGCAAGAACTAAACATCACACTGAGGAATTGCTCCTGGGGAGTAGTAAATGCTGATTGCCAGGGGACTTGTCTTAGAAATGGCTCCTGAGCAAGGCACTGGAGCCTGCAGCAATGCAGTCACATGGGTAGGTCAAGCAAAGGAAGCCAGTCCAGGCACTTCTGCTGTTTGTGGGTGACATCAGCACCTCAGGGAGCGTTCTCTACAGTTTTGCACGGAAGGATCCACAGAGGCTGAAATTCCAGGTGCTGCGTCTCTGGAGAGCAGGCAGCCTATGGTATAAAGCTTTTACACTTTCACGTTCTGGATGTGCCAAGGTGCTGCACACCATTGCCAGCAGAAGCAGCTTCTCTTCTGAGGAGCCCATTGCTTTCACTTAATTTCAGAAAGACTCTGAAAAACCAAGTCAAGATGGAGTATTGTTATCTCCCATTTCAGTGCAGCTTGCTGTCCAATGTCACGTATAAGGGGATGCATATATTAGTGGTTAGATTCTCTTAATGGCAGTGAACAGAAAATAGATTCAGATATCATGCAAGTGGACTAACAAAACCAAGCAAAAAGACTTTTGATTTTAAAATATACAGAGGGAGAGTCGATATACATGATTACATAAGGTCTTAGCTTATCATAGCATTTTGAGTCCATTTTGAGGTTTTTTTTTTAAAAACAAACAAAAAAAAAATTGTGGATTTTTCTTTTACGGAACAGTGTGCACATCTCCAGCTCGGCTTGCATTTCTTTCCGTGTTGGAGACCCAGATGACAATAAGTGAAGGGATCAGGGCACCAGCAGCTCTGGAAAGCTGCATTTCCCCCAACCCTTCTGAGACATGCTTGTCCTAATGTCCCTTTTCCCCCTCCTCCACTATTGCTATTTTCATTTGCTGACAAGCCCAACATTAAACGTTTGCTGGAGTTTTCATATCGATAATACGTTATATTGCCATTACTGAACAGTTTGGGGCTTTGTGGCTAGCTACCATGACAATAGATGCACAGCCTGGAACCAGTTTTAGTTAATTAGAGTCAATCAATCCAAACTTTGCTAACTTACTCATGTGAAACAATAGTATAATGAACCAAAGTCTGCAAGATGATTGGGAAACACAAATTATTGCACCCTGATAAATTAAATGTGACTATTGCAAAACCTTCCTTCTAAATGAATACTCGGAGAGGGAATGTATGGGTGAATAAGCATAATTTAGAATTCAGGAAAAAATTAAAGAAGCTGTTGGAACCCTACTTCAATGTTTCCATTTTTCTTTAAAAGAAATAAAAAGCCAGAATGTTGTATATATGTGACCAAATGGGTTTAACATTATAAGATAGAAAATTTTTACACCAAGTAATCTTATAAAACTGACCCCTCATCATTGGCAAGCTGAATTTCCCAATGCATGTGGTGTCTGACAAAGTAGAATAATTCTGGTTTGTGCTTCCTTCACAACTGCTTATTTTTCAAAGCTATTTGCTAAATCTTTGTCTGACCTTGACAAGGGAAAGCCCCAAATCCCATCAAGCTGGGATAATGTTGTCAGACAACCTTTTCTTGCAGACAAAAAGACTTTTTGCCCCCATTTCAGGGTCATAAATACTTCCCTGATGCTTGGACCTCAACTTATGTACCAAAAGAGAATTCTCCTTTACCGTCTGTTTTCTCTTGATTTCCTAAAAGTGATATTTTTAGAATAATAGAATCTGGATGATAAAAGCCGTACTAGGATGGTGTTTAAGCTCTTGAAGTAAAATTGCTTTTCTGGGTACTGTGCTGGCCTCCAGTAAGCCACTCCAATGGTTTATGGTTTTTACAGTGTTTTGATTTTGTCCAGTATGCTTCTTGCAATTTACAGTATGTCCTTCACATGTGCTACAACATGCAAAAAGAGACACATGGCAAAGGGCTGAGCCCCTGTCCTAAAGAGATTAGCACATAGAGACTCAGTAGATGAAGCACAGTGCACACATCGAACCAGACGAGCCATGAAGGTTCCTTAGAATTAAGGCACGATAAGTTTGAGGAGTGGATGGCTTCACAAACCAGCATGAGATTTGAAAAACTGGATGTATCACCCATTCTGTTTTCTGTAAATCGTTCAAATTGCTTGTTTGATCAAACATCACTTTCTGAAAGTAGTGAACTTTTTCTGCGTATCGATGTCGTGACACAGATTTGGAGGGAAAGGGGCTATGTGGGGGACAGAGCAGAGGTTATATATTCTAGGTAAAAATTAAGGAAGCTCTTGAAGCTTATGTGATGTGAAAAAGCAAAGCTCGTGCTCTAGGCTGCAGTTCTTTCTCAGATGTTTCCTGAATAATCAGTCCTGAGGTTTATGAACATTTGTATTACTGAGTCAGAGGTAAGAAAAGGTGGATATTTTCTGCCCCATTACAGAAGTAACCATATTTTCCTGCCATGGCTATTTGCATATTATTTTCCACAAAGTATCCTAAAGCGGTACATTATTTTAATCATATAAGGGCACGGTAGGAGATATTACAAAGGGATGAAGTTAATGGATACTTCCTCTCCTACCTATTTCAATGTTACATGGATTCTGTTTTTCTTTCAGAGACTAATCTGAATTTGGTTTTGAAATGCTTTCCCCTGTGAAAAAAGATAAAAATCTGGGGTTTGTCCTCATAGTGCTAGTAACCAGACGGCTGTTCTCCCAGCACCTCTGAATACAGTTTGGGAAAAAAACCAACAAAACAAAAACAAAACAAACCCCCCACACCCAAACAAAAACAAACAAACACAAAAAGAACAACTAAAAAAACCCCAACCAACCAAAAAAACCAGAAAAAAAGGACGAACGGAATCATTTAAGACTCTGCAAACTAGGGGTTTGGCTAAAAGAAAAACCTGAGATACCGTTTTTACATATCACAGTTGGATTCCTAAAGCTAAGGCTGTCAGCTGTTAATAACAAATTCAATCAAAACCATCTGACAGACATTTCTCAGGTAGTTCAAAAGATGTAAAATGATATCTTTCTCTGCAATTCAGTGAAGGGGTCAAGAAAACTAATAAAATTATAAGATGAATGTTAACAGGAAAAATTTATAATCTACAGTATAGCTTTCTTTTTTTCCCCTAAAATTATTCTGTAAGAATTTTTCTACAGCAATTCCATTCCTCTTATTTTTCTTCCATATTCTGAATTTTCCTTCCCAAATTCAATTGCAAACACATCAGAAATACAACTAAACACGTGAATTAGAGGAAGGACTCATCTTTTACGTTCAGTAAATGCATAGGCCTAGATAACAGGTAAGCAGTGCTTTTGATGTCTGTTCTACCATGACTGTGTATTAATGAGGCATGGGAATGATACAAAGCATATTTCTGATGTCATAGGTATTGGCAAAGAATTTTAAAAAGAAACAAAGGGCCAACATACACAGAACCTATAGCAAATGAAATACAGTGTTGTAAAGCACACCTGGGAAGGTGGATCTGAGAACTTAGGTCAGTTTTTTTAGGCGCCTAAGATAAAGTCCTCTAACTCCAGGAAGCCAAGCTTTGATTTAATATGCAACATGAGTCCAGACAACGCTGTTTTGTACATATATTTAGAGAACAGTCGCTTCTTTAAATATCTCTTGGGTGGGAACTCATCTGAATCCAGTTACCTTCACTGATATGCCTCTGACTGAATAAGCTGCAACATGACCTTGCAAATTTAATTCTTCAGTAGAATAATGATGAGAAATTAAATCATCCATTTTGCTCTGACTTTTCTATATTCTTCATCCTAAAATCACTGCTTAGCATTCAGCCCCTCTTCACCCAGCATACAACACCTTTTGTTTTGTTTTGAAACATGGGAATCATGATGCAAAGAGAATTATTGCAGCTTTCCTGGATGGAGACAACCACAAGTGCCTACCAGTATCCCAACACCGCTGTGCTCTTTATATATCCCTTTTTCCTTACCCATCATTGAGCTGACCATGTCCTTTTGCAGTTACTTAATAACTGTGAAGTCTTCACTGATAGCATGCTGTTCACAAAATAGGTTTCTCGACCTTAAATATACAATAGAAATACCCTTTGTTTACTTCACACTAGTCATACCAATGAACACAACTCATATTTGCATCTTAATTTCTATGCAGATGCAAAGTTTAGTCAGCCTCT